>JAKWIX010000325.1:41748556-42029636 GCA_027704785.1 Solanum chmielewskii | reverse complement strand
GAAGAGTGTCACTGCATTCTTGAAAAAGAATATATTCTCCCGTTTTGGCACTCCAAGGGCCATTATTAGTGATGGGGGTTCCCACTTCTGCAACAGATTGTTCAAGGGGTTATTGGAGAAAGAAATACGGTGTTCGCCATAATGTGGCCACGCCTTAGAACCCTCAAACTAGTGGGCAAGTCAGGTTATCGAATCGGGGAGAGATCAAACAGATATTGTCCAAAACAGTGAATGCTAGTAGAACAGATTGGTCAAGGGAGGCTTGATGATGCTCGTTGGGCTAACGGACAGCTTATAAGACTCCCATAGTATGTCCCATACCAACTTGTATATGGGAAAGCTTGTCATCTTCCGGTGAGTTAGAGCATTAAAGCCATGTGGGCTATGAAGAAGTTAAAATTGGATTGGAGCGAAGTGCAGAGCAACGGTTAAATGGGTTGAATGAACTTGATTGAATTTCGCTTGAAAAGCCTATGAAAGCTCAGCCCTATATAAAGAAAAGATGAAGAAGTATCATGACAACAAAATTGAAAAACGAGAGTTTATGGTCGGGGATTTAGTGCTTCTATTCAATTCCAGATTGGTTGTTCCCAGACAAAACTCAAGTCCCAAATGGATGGTCCTTACACACGGTACCCAACTATTCCCTCATGGAGCAGTCGAGTTGGAAAACTAAGGAGGGTGTGTGTGGTTCAAGGTGAATGGGACAGCGCATAAAAATCTATCTAGGGCATGCTGAATCGGCGAATGAAGTGATCGAGGCATACCATCTTGATGAAGTCTGGAGTAATCAAGTGGCCCCAGTCGTGCCGCGACGTTAAATCTGGCGCTTGTTGGGAGGCAACCCAATACTTATCGTCTTTTTAATAATGGTAGCATTTTCTATAAATGGGTTTTAAATTTGCAGGCACATCACCAGGAAATTCTGCAGAAAACTACTCCGCAGTAGTAGCACTGACGGTTACTACGACGGACCGTCGTGACTGTGATGAAACGGACCGTCGTATGCACCGTCACACAGGTACGTATTTCTGTCATTTTTTTAAATTAGGGCACACACGACGGAAACCACGTGGGGCGTCGCATGTGCGACGGACCGTCGTCAGGGAACCGTCGTTCGATTAATGAAATTAACCCGACCCGACCCGGCTGGACCCCTTTTCAAATTTGACCGTTTATAACTCCCCACCTCTCCATATTCCACCCCATACTTCCAACTTCCTCTCATCTCCCCTCTCTATTCCACTTCCACACTTCCCCCACTGATCATTACTCCCACAATCTCCCAAACCTTATTACTATCAGTTACTTGTTGGTGCTGCTGCTTTTGGGTATTACCTTGCCACCTGAATCATTCCCCACTTGTGTTTTCTCCATTTAAAGGTATGTGTCTCTAAATTTATACTCATTTCTCTTGTATTTTTGTTTATTAGTTAGTATTAGATTCGTTCCTAGTCGTATCTTGTTCCCTTGATATGATTATGTCTAGACCTAGGCTCTAAATGTTTGAATTTGCCATGTTAATAACCCTAGACATAGGTGATTTCACATTAATAGTTTCCTAGGTAGTTGGGATAGACAATAGAGGTCCACAACACTACAAGACCATGTGTGTTCATTGGGGTGCTTAGGGTACCTACAGTTCTGTCTCTGATATCAGAACGAGACCCCGATGACGGTCCGTCGTATAAACGACGAACCGTCGTAGGGTCCGTCGCATAAGCCCTAGCACCCTCCCCAACGACGCCTGTGACGGACCGTGTCTTCACGACGGTCCGTCATGCACGATCGTCATGATGGATTCACGACCCTATGATAAGGGTCTCCAAACACATTTCCAAGTGTCCAACGACGGACACTTACGACGGACCGTCACACCCACGACGGTCCGTCCTGCACGATCGTCATGTGGTCAGAGACCCCTCTGAAAGGGTCCCAAAAATTTTCCAAGTGTCCAACGACGGACACTTACGATGGACCGTCACACCCACGACGGTCCGTCCTGCACGATCGTCATGATGGTCAGAGACCCTCAAAAAAAGGTCTCCAAAAATTTCCAAGTGTCCAACGACGGACACTTATGACGGACCGTCACACCCACGACGGTCCGTCCTGCATGACCGTCATGATGGTAAGAGAACCCTCTTTGAGGGCTCCCATCATTTTCTAAGTGTCTACGACGGACCCTTACGAAGGACCGTCATACCCACGACGGTCCGTCCTGCTTGACCGTCATGATGGTCAGCGACCCCTCCTTCAGGGTTCCTTATATACATATACCAAGCATAACACGACGGACCCATGACGATCCGTCATAGTCAAGACGAGCCGTCATAGGTCCCGTCGTGTGATACAGTTTCATATTACTAACACATTTTTTTTTCAAAGTTCATGTCATATGATCTTGCCTGTTTTGATTGCCACTACTCATACTAATATGCTCCTTTACAGGTACTATCGACTATGGCACCCAAGCAAGACCGCACTTATGAACGCGGGCGATCTAAGTCTGTCGCCCCGTCTGCCCGCATGGTCATCGGCTCTGACGAGGAGAGGGACCCTGAATACATGCCCCCAGGCGCCTCCGCCCCTTCCGTGCTACACGTGTGCCACCCAGAGCCACACCCAAGACGGTGGCGTAGATGTAGTCATGCCTCCCAGTCTGATGAGGAGCGCACACTAACCGGCACACCCTCTGGGTCGGCCACAAACGAGGAAGAAGTGTCTGGCTCCTTGGGAGTATCTGGTCCGAGGAAGCTTCAGGATCTGCTGAGGTTCCCGCACCCGCCACTGCTGCAGCGTCGGCCTCGTCTTGATGAGGCTGACAGTTCAGGACTCCACATCCGGCGCACCAGCCCCGGTCCCCACCCCAGCCTCTGACCAGCCAAACCGGTGGTGCGTTGAAGGCCAGTTTCAGGTTTACTCCGACGCGAAGTCTTGACCGATAAAGGAGTAATGACTCGAACACTCACCCTGGAGGCGGCGGGTACTTACAGGGAGTCTCCCCTCGATGCCGGAGATCCACACCATATTCACCAGGCATCGCTTAGAGTGGACAGCCCGTCCGTTGGGACGATACAGTGAGGAGATGGTCCGAGAGTTCTACGCGTCCTACGTAGCGACTCTCCGATCACAGATCGATAGGCGGGCTGCTCCTGCGAAAACGGCCCCATGGAGCAGGTTTAGAGGCAGGTTATAGTCCGGGGCGTGCAGGTTGACATTTCCCTGCCCGCAATCCGCCGGTTCCTATACGACGAGAGTGCAGAGATGCTACTCGGACCCCCACCATGCGAGTTTGACTACCGCTGGCAGGTAGTGAAGGATGGACATTTCCTGCGAGAGCCAGCACTGAGGGAGACCACCAAGCGGTGGATGGCCCTACACTTATCAGTCGACGGAGAGGGTGCCGATTGGGTCACCGAGCCGAAGGGGGCCATCAAGAAGGCCAACCTCACGTTCGTCGCCAAGTTCTTGTGGCTGCTCGTGCGTCACTGCCTTTCCCCCACAGCTACTGATAACATAGTCACCTGGGATCGAGCAGTGCTGATGGCGTCGATGATAGCCGGCTTCGAGGTGGACTATGCATGGCTTCTATAGGCAGTCATGCACGAGAGGGCATTCAAGGTCACCACCACCTACCCCTTTCCGTGCATGATCTTTGCCCTTTGCAGGTCTGCAAGTGTGCCCATATGGCACATATATCAGTTGAGGACCCCGCCGGGTACCGTTGACGTCGACCTCATCAGAGACGAGGCCAATGAGTTGGCCCCACGTCGAGGGCCCCGTCCAGAGCTGCCACCACTATCTGATGACCTTGCAGATACGGTGGCCCAGGCTCGCACAGCTACACAGGCATCCACGGACCTACTACCCGGTCGAGTCTATCCCGGGTAGCAGCACAGCCCCTCTACCGACACCGGCCCCCGTGCCCGAGTCCAAAAACTGGAGGCACAAATGGCCACTCTTCTGCATCATATCCAGCAGTGGATGCAGAAGTCTATTGCTGAGTCTGAGGCGCGTAGGAGAGGTCAGATGAAGCAGCATGCATTGGTGCACGGAAGATTGCTGAGGTCAACCAGCGCCTCGATGCCTTTGAATTGAGAGTATTAGCTCGACCAGCCCCTCCGGTAGATGTGTCGACTCTTCAGGCTGCATTCTCCAGTCTTCGTGCAGACATCGACATGATCCTAGCGGCAAGAGTGTAAGAGTCTGTCGAGCCTGTGAGGAGGATACTGTATTGGCGGCTCTGTTTCCTACTCCAGACGTTCCCCCATCTTCCCCGAGAGTGAGTGCCAAGAGGACGGGCGGAGGGGTCGATCAGAGGATGAAGCGCGAGCAATAAAGAAGGAGCGCCGAGAGATGGAGGCCGCGAGGAGGAGAGCCTCACTGCTGAGGCGGAGGCACACCAGATCAGAGCATCGCAGATAGCAGCTGGGCGTCTAGCTCCCGCACTGTAGAGACAGCAAAGGCACTACTGAGGGTGCAGTTGTTGCTTGAGGGACATCACTGAGGGTGTCCAGATTGCATAGAGATGTGGGTTCTGGGAAACCAGACCCACCAGCTTGTGATCGACGGCGCTATGCGCCAAGGTTTGCTTCAACCTATCCCTCTAATCTTTAGTTTTTTTATGCATTGGGGAAAATTGCATGCTTTTTTGTTGGGGGGTGGGTTAAATGGAAAGTGAGTGTTAGGGTGAAGTCTGAGTAGCCCAACTCACTATCCTCTTTTGGGGTTTTCTTGCCTGTGTTCTTTTCCCCAAAAGACTGATTATTTTTCTGTTGAAATGGCACGTTATATCTGTTGTACATAGTTTAACTCTGAAGCATGATGGCTAAAATGATATCCCGATAAAACTGGAAAAGGTTGCCATGAAAAGGCGTAGTAAACTGATAATTGTGTGGATCTAAACAGGAAATAGAGTTACACCATTGCACTACCCTAAACCTTCAAGTCGAACTAGGTTTCTGATAATCTGATATAGTGATGAGATGTCAAGTGAGTGTGAGGAAAGTTGAATAGTCCACTACTGATACTGAGCTAGAACTTGCCTTGTTAGTCCTGCTAAAAGTAAGCTGTAACATACAATTAGGAAAGGATCATAGGCCCTTATTCAATATAGCCCATTTCTAGCCTAAATAAAAGAAACCAAATGAAAGTTATCCTTTGTTGATCCAAATAATTTGAGCTTAAAATTAGACCTTTCTTTTTCACCCCAACTGATGTTTTCTAGGAACAATATGTTGGCCCTGGTCCCTCCTTGGACATGTGCACCTTAGCTTATGCCAAAAGCATAAGTTGAGGGTGGCTAATGTATAACCAACCTTCGTTATGGCCCTGACCCGATTTGGGTATTGTGTATTGTGACTCATGGCAACGCCATGAGTTGAGGGTGGCTGTTTTGAGGAATGCTCTGGAAAGTGGGGTTGAAAGAACAAAGAGAGAGAAAGAACAAAAGTAAGTGACTCAAGAACTCGTTGAAAAAAAAAAGGAAAGAAAATATTCAAGAATTACAAACAAGAAAAGAAAAGAGTCACTTACACAAATGAAGAAAGAAGGGAAACAGCAAGGTGAAAGAATAGGAGAAACTGGCGAAATAAAGTGATATAGAGCGGAAGGTTAGCCGATATGTCAAGGAGGGCAAAAAGTCACTAAAGTATACCTAAATATACCCTACCTGACTCTGAGCCTAGGATACAAGCTAAAAAAAAAGTCCTATCGTGATCCTAAGGGTTGTATAGCGAACTTAAGGCAGTGAAAATAAGGGCAAGCTTATGGCAATAGGTATGAATGAGTGTGACTTTGTTCTGAGAGCGAGTGTTGAAATGTAATCCTTATACTCAAACTGAAATCATTGTGTGAAAAATGAGGATTTTTGTTCTAAAGTGAGGACACTAGTTGCAATACCGGAATTGTTAGCACCTCGGTGAGCAATTGAAGAGGATAGGTGTTAGTGCATGGTGAGTCTGTGTCATGTTCGAATCCCACAAAAGTCAAGCCTAATAGTGAGCATGCATAGATTTGATGGGATTAGTCGTGATTGATAGCCAAATGATTGCAAAGGATAAAACATGAATACTATTGTACAAATATTGTTAGTGAGTCATAGTGCGTCGCTGAGGACAAACAACAAATTTAAGTTGAGGGTGTTGATATACCGTGGTTCACGGTATAATTAATACTTTTTCCTTAAGTTTAGTGTGTCTGAAGCCTTTTTGTACTAATTTTGATATAAGTTTTTCTTTGTTTTGCAGGAAATCTGTCTAAAGCTGAATGCGGAGATTTTGAGCGAAAAAATGCAGAAGAGACCACCTACGGAGCTTATGACGGTCCGTCGTGCTTGTGACGGTCCGTAGGTGGAAGCGTAGAGAAGCTGCTGAAGGAAGATGGGGAAGTCTGACCAAGTGTGGGATTACGAAGCTTGTGACGGTCCGTCATGGATATGACGGTCCGTCCTGCAGGTTCGTCGCGAAGATCGAGAAGTGATCCCAGTACCCAGATTCCAAGAGTTGAAGTATTTTGTAACGAAGACCCTCGACGGGCCGTCGTGCCTATGATGGTCCGTCACACTTGCCGTCGAGGGGAATGAGAAAGCAGCAGAAGAAATTGCACCAAGTATGGGGCGACGGAAGCCCACGACGGTCCGTCATGACCACGACGTTCCGTCGCGTGGTCCGTCGACCCAGCCGTTTTGGCAGATTTCCAGTAATTAGAATCCTTGTTTAATTAGGTTTTTATTTTTTATAAATAGTTCGAAAAACCTCGTTTTTGGGGTTAGACTCGGAGATTAAACATCATATTATTAGACTTTGTTTTTCTGAGTGTTTGATTGTTGGAGATTCTTACAAGTAACTCTTGTTGATTAATCAAGCAAATTTTCAGACTTTATTCTTTCTCATTAAAGTAAGTACATGAATTCTTGGTTAATATATTTGAATATTGTGTTTATGGCTATGAGGAACTAAACTCTATAACTAGGGTTGTGGGAACCATAGGCAAATAATGAGATAAACCCTAGCTAAAATAACAACTCTAGAATCGTGTCTTGCATATATTAATAATTCTTTCGCTTAGAAGTCTTTTTTACGGATGATCAACGTTAGAGAACTCGCCTTAATGCTACTTGCCGTACCAAGGAGGTAGATAATAGGAAAAGAATTATTAACATAGATTTAGTGTATACTATCTAATAGGCTAGTATTGATTGGTACGAGGTAATAACTTAGTCAAATATCGAATACTATGCTTAATATGAGGTAAGGATAAGGGTTAGGAAAGCAACACACGTAGCCGGACCAAGGTGCGGAGTGAGATTTCTAGATGCCGGACCAAGGATTTAGAAATACATAACTTATCAGTTTACATGCAAGATACTAGGAAAGAATTTGTTTAAGCTAGAATTATCAAGTTATGAAACTGTGGGGAACACGTAAACCCTAGTTACTTTGATACTTGATTAAACTCAACATTAAAAGCTGTTAAGTGTCTCTGTCAAGTTCGTTAGTTATTTTTATATTTATTAGGAAGTACAAACCCCCCTTTTATGCTTTACTTTTTAAGGAAGTCATCAACCGAACAATAGTAATAACAAGTTGGAGTTAAGTCTAGACTATTTTCCTTGTGGAACGATCCCAACCTCACTAGTTGGGTTATTACTTGACGCGACCGCGCTTTCTTCAAATGAGAAGTAAGTTTGAGCGTATCAGAAGTGTGGGCCGAGTAATGTTGTATCATCACTTTAGCTCTTAAGTGATGGTTGTGGCTTAGGGTAGCTCCCATAGAAGTATTGTATTTCATATACATAATCTTACTCCACTTAATTCAAGGATTGGGTTGGACCGACCTAGCGGGCCAAGTCCATTTTAGTAGCTCTATCAATGGGGTCTCACAAGGAGAAGCCCAACACAAGAAACCCGATTTGGTCCACCCCAAATTCAAGCCCATGTTGAAAGAGAATAGCGAGGTGTTTTTTTCGTATTATAAATTAGCAAGAGCGTCGCAGCGTACCACGCTAAATCAATCATTCAACTTGTAATTTATAGTACCTTTTTAATGTAATATTGTAATTATATTATATTTTACTTTTCATGTCTCAATTTATGTTGATAGTTTTTTTAGAGTCGGTTGACTTTTTATAGGAATTTTTTTTGAAAATGTCAATATTTAACATTTAAGATGGCTCATTAGCAACACTTTCAATAGTTAGTAAAAATGTAAAAATTTTAGTTTGTCATGTATTTATTTTTATGTTTTTATAATTTTTTTATTTTAAAAATACAATTTTACATAACAAATTAGAGGAAATTAAGGGGGGGGGGGGGATTTTTGTTTAAAAGGAATAAATGCTTAAAAGTCTCATCAGTTACAATTTATCAAAATGCACCAACTTCCATCTCTTTCTTCTTCTTTCACCATGTTCTTAAAAATACATATTTCACCATTTTTCTAAAACAAAATCGATATTCAATTTCACTATTTATTGTTATGAAAATAAAGAAATTAAAGAAGTACCACCTCTATAAAATTTTCAATAGCCAATTTTCACTAATTATTGTTATGAAAATCACGAAATCGAAAAAATTCATATCCACCAATTTTATTGTTATGAAACTTTGTGATGATAATTTATAGTTTTATCTATTAAATTTAATTTTTTAATTTAGAAATTTGAAAACCTATAGTTTTATCTTTTATTTGACATACTTTTTTATAATTTATTTGTTTTATTTTTCAAAATTTTGTATCCTTGCTTAAATCGTATTCATTCCAATATGTATACCATTTGCATTTGTATTTGTATTCATTCTTTTTCATGTTGTATTTTGTATAATGAAATTTGTATTTCTTTATTAGTTTGTATTCATTCCAATATATATGTCAAATAATTACGTAGTTATTTAAGAAATATATTTGTATTCGTATATTTTTTTTCACTGTATATTTATTTTTCTCTTCAAAATCTTGCTTCCTTTCCTAAGTTGTATTCATTTCAATATGCATATTGTTTGTATTTGTAATGCATTTTTTTCTAGTTTTTATGCTGTATTTTGTATAATGGTGCATAAAATATAAAATAATGTTATCCAATTCAAACCCTGATTGTATACCATTAGGAAAAATACAAATTCAAATTTAAATACAAACTACATGGTATACAAATTGATATTGATAGTACAAAATGAGCCAAATAAAATACAAATTCTTTTTTACTACACTACAACACAAATGATCATTAGTTGCCGCTAAATATGTATTTTTAACGGCAATTATCGCTCTTTGTATATGTCCCTAAAACCTGTAGCGACTTTGGTCATAATGACACTTAACTAATGTTGGTAAAGTCCTTAGCACTCTTTATTAATGTCAATATTTGATGCCGCTAAAAGTTTTTTGTTGTTGTAGTGCTAATGCAATTAGTATGAATACCTAAACAATGAAGAGGGTATATAAATGGTATTTTTGTTATTTAGAATTGAAAATGAATCAAAATCAAATATAAATACATAATATCTAGTATAAAAAGTGATATTGAAAATACAAAATGAGCAAAATAACTGATGCATATTTCATTCATCATTTCGATAGGAAAAATCTCTCTTCCCACTAAGAACAAAAGACGTTCCGTTCAATAGTGAAGAGTTAATATATTCACGAGCACCTACAGTGTGATCAACCTCATAGAAAAAAAGCATCAATCAAAATATCAAATTAAAAATCGTAAGATACAATGTTGAAAACAGTTGAGGGGGGGGGGGGGGGGGAGAGATTTGAGGTAGAAATCTAGAGAGAACATTAGAATGTGTATTTTAAGAGTTTTTATGGTTGAATGAAATCAGTTTTGGGATAATGGGTTACTTTATTGTACTATTGTAGAATAATCCCTACCTATGTAACGCTATATGAATGTGTGATCTTATGCACGTTATCTGTCTTCTATTTAATGTGGAATATGTTCCTGTCTCTTATGATGAGTTGTAAGTGTGTGGTCTATATTCCTTAAATGTCCTATGTGTGAGTTGTTCATGACTTGAGAGATGTTGTATATTTTTTGTGATCCTTTGAAGGATGGTTCCTCATTAACAATGTTGTTGCTATTTTGTTATCATGTTGAACAATATGTACACACATACAAACTCCATGCAAAACTACGAGTATGATATGTTTATGTCATTAATTTTAATTATAATACTCGTATTTAACTTTGTATCTTATTGTGTATGTAAACTATATGATTAATGAAGTATGAACATGTGTTGTCGAAAGGTTTTAATGTGAAAGGTTTTCTTGCATATGTTAACACACACATGAAAGTATGAATGGACGATGTTAATAAAAATCTACTGAATGAGATTCTTTTGAAATATTTACTCAAAAGTACTCTAAACTAGACTATGTTATTCGTTAGTGTAATTTATAATACTTTTTACTTCACTTTCAAACAACATATAATTATTGTCTAACTCATTTTATATGGCATGAACGAAATTTTGAAAGTCAGTTGAATTTTTAGTATAACTTTTTAATATTTAAGTTGTTAGTTATTATAATTTATAGTATTACTTATGTAAAAAAAATTAAAGAAAAGACATAATTTATATCCATATAACTTTTTCACTCTAAACATTATTTTTTTTTCTGTTGTGAAAATGTAGTACAACAATTAAAGTAATTATTGTTTTAAAGCTAGACTTATATTTATTAATTACTCTATTAACAAATGAATAGAGGGGAAAAGGAAGAAAAAGACTAGAAGGACTTTTATGTCCAATATTAAGAAAGTGCAATTATAAAGCTGTCAAGTACAACATATAACATATTTTAAGCATATTATTACAAATATATTCATCTTACCCTTGGTTAGCGAAGCAAGCATATTGACAAACAACTGTTTCCCTTGCCTCTTCTATATATAAGAATATAAGAATTAGGAATAAAGAAATAATTTGTTGAAATATGTGATTACATAGATCATAATTGTATTTATAATTTTATCCAACATCAAAATGCTCTTTGAAAAAATTCACTTTTTTTGAAGAAAAAAAATTCTTTGATTGTGTTATTTGTGTTTTATAGAAATCTAGACTCTTTTGTTCAATTAGTATTTCACTTTATGAATAGTAATTCATATATTTTTTATATTATAAAATCAATGCACAAGAAAAAAAATCTTAATTATTTGTATTTGATAGAATGTTGGGATTGTCCATGGCAGAATCATTAGGCTAAACAAAACAACATTCACTTCGCTTATCGAAAAAAAATATTTTGGATTTTCTTAATAAATTTTCTAATCCCGCCACCGACCAGTTTAGAAACGATCGTGATTTGAGCCTATTGTGAGAAGATAGAAGTCTAGGCACAACGGTACATAAAAAGAAAAATGTATAAAGACCAATCATCAAAATAGCGAAAATATATATAATAGCAAACTATTAATTCAAATTAAATGTTGTAACAATAGTTCGATTTAATTGTACTCCATAGTAAATTGTTGCTATTTCGCCTCTCTCCCTGATGAATCTCACTCGCCACTCTCATTCTCATTGGGCAGTGTCCTCGCCTCCCTCACTTTATACAAATAGAAATGTATAAAATGCATTTGTGTTTCGCTCGCCACTATTATTCACCTCTCTCACTTTATACAAACACAAATGTATATATTGTGTTTCTATTTGTGTAAATCGAGAGAAAATTGTGTATACAAATATAAATACATATATTTTCATCCAATACACTTAAAATGTTACAAATAAAGATCTTCCCCTACCCAGTATTCTTTTATCTTTTTCTCTTTCTCAATTTATACAAATGCAGATATACAATTGTTTCGTATGTGTATATCGAAATATACATATGACTAACCATATTTATATACATATACTGAAATATACATCATAATAGTCACTCATATATGCATAGTAAAATATATATATTTATAGTCATTCGTATATGTATAGCGAATTATACAAATCACAAACTCCATAGAACCATAAAATTTTCTATGAAGAGTAATTGTTGAAACTATAATTATAACATACAAATATGATATTTATGTTTGATATGTTAAAGTTACCTAGGTAGGTCAATGGGTAGAACTGTCAAAATGGACTGTCCCAACCCAACTCTAATGGTATAGAAAGTTAAATTGGTTGAGACGGGATGACCCTTTTAATTAAAGGTTCTATAAAATAGCATCCTAAGCGAGCCCTAAGCGGGCCACAGGTTGGGACAATTTAACCCTTCAATAAAAGAATGAAAAATGTTACTATCTTAGAAAGAGTATCTAAGAGTATTGAATGTTAATGTCTATGAACACGTCTTCAATTACATACAAATTTTTATTTATGAATCACACACTTAGGTGAATACTTCTAAAAACACATTTGTAAATCACACACTTCAATTAATACTAGCAAAACTACATAATAGTCAACGTAAGACTTAGCGGGAAAATATTGAAAATTCCACCATTCCTCCCACAAAAAACTATCTAGTGTAAAAGACTTAAATTTTTTTTTTCAAAATATCTATTGATAAAAACTTTACAAAGAAATCATTACAAAAAATATATCTATAATTTTTTTTAAAAATATTCATAGCTTACAGGCTGACATTTGAGGCTTGCGGGTTGGGCCTACAAGGCTAGCAGACCAAATGAGGCTGTACTAAAAAGTCTCATTCCTAAATGGGACAAAAAAATTAGGCCGAACCCCACTTAATTCAAAGGTTGGGTGGGCCGGCGTAATGGACAAAACCTATTTTGACAGTTCTACCAATGGGTATCAAAATGATAAGCCCTACACAAGAAACCCAATTTGCTCTGACCCAAATTTGGGCCCATTTTGAAAGAGAGCACTTGGGATTTTTTCGTATTGTAAATTAGAGAGAGCGCCGCAGCGTATATTATTGCCTCCTAGATGCCCTGCTAATCGATCATACAAGATAGCAGATAAATCCCCCACCCCCACCACCTGTCGAGTATAGTTTCCTTTTGAATTCTCCCTTGTAGCTATCACTCGAATTTGCGCAAGTGTATTCACACCCACCAAGTCTTTTTCTGTTGATATAATAGAGAAAGGAAGTTGGATCAAGAAAGCAATAATCAACGCTATCAATTGAGGTATGTCATTTATGCTAAATGAGGTATTTGCAATTCATTTATTTTAGTCCTAACTAGGGGTGTACATAAGTCAGTTCGATTTTTTATTAAAAAAATTTAAATCAATTATGTCTGTTTATTAAATCTAAAAGCTAAATCAAAATGTTTATTAAATCTAAAAGCTAAATCAAACCACGTAAAGTCGGTTTTTGTTGGTTTTGTTTGGTCGATTCTTTCGGTTTTTATCAATTTTTTTTGTTTTTTACTACTATACAGTGTATTGAAAAAGAGATCAAATATATTTTCATGTTATAAACTAAACTAATAAATGTTAAATGAATATAAATTTTCGTAAAATCGATAAAATTCATATGAGTACAAAATATTTTTTTTGATATATCAATGTTCATTATGTTAAATTTATAAGACTGAAGGATACAGTCAAACTGAATACAAAATGAAATTTTATCTACCATGTCCATTAACAAATCTATTTTACTAAATTAAAAAATCTAAAAATTATTAGTTACGTCACTTTAATAAATTATATCACCCATTTTTTTACCCCTCAAGACCTAACCCAAATGAAAAATAATTCAAACATGTATATTTTTTATACCCAAGAATTAATTATTTAAAATTAAAAAAACAAACAATTTCTTTTACTTTTTTTCTTGGGATAGGAGCTGGTAGGGGGTGTGGGCTGATCAAAAACACTCTAAAAGTATTTTGTATTTAAAGCTTTCAATAAAATCTGCACTATAACATGAGTATCCATATTATCCACCGGGTAACTCGTTTTTATGAATTTACAAACGAGTCGAATACTTCATCCATTTTTGTTTAACTCGTTTTTTGATCGAATTAACTCGCTCTTTGTCACTCCTACATGTTATTATTCTTTGTAATGCGTTTAGAATTACAACATTTTAGTCACATTAGTGTTTCACACTATTCTTTTAATAAGACTTCCTCAAAAATTTAAGTATGCTAATGGTTATGTGATTTGTCTCAGGTGCATATTTATGGATTCAGGGAATGATGGCTCTGGTTCAAGATGGTTTTGTCAAAAGTGTAAGCGTCCCATTACCAAAATGGGATACACAGCTTGTAAATGTGGGTGTAAAACATGGGTGAACGATGGGATACATGATAAATGGCTCGTTGTGGATAGACCATTGGTAAGTCCTCCACTTAACAATAAAGGTCCGATCCTTCTTAGCGATTAGGGTGAGTCTAAAGAGGACTGTGAAGTTGTTGGAAGGAAAAGAAGAGTGGTGGAGCTTCCTGAGAGTGAATACCACAACACGTCTAAGAGTAAGAATGAGGAGGAATCTGATGATGAGGAGTCGTGTGAGGAGGTGTCAGATTATGAGTTGTGTAAATGTTCATAAAAACAGGGGTGCTATGATCGTAATGAAGTCATTTCTCCATAAGAGAAGGAACATGTTTCTGTCAAAGAAACATTTCCTTTAGTATTCCGATTTGATGACGAGGAAGCCATTCTCCCTAAGAAATAAGAATTGGAAAAGTAAGTTGAAGATCATTTCGCTGAAATGGAGATGTGTTTGTTGGAAGAACGAATAAGCCTTACAAATTCTTCACCTGTTTTGCAGATGCAAAGTGAAAAATTAAGTGACTGTCAGATGGGGAACCACAAGCTTAAGCTAGATGAACAAATTTGACACATCTATTCAGTTTGTTCACATGTGATTTTGGAAAGAAAGTACATCTTCCCTGATTATATAAGTATATGAGTTTTATTCTGTCGAGCAATTTTTTTTAATAAAAAAATTAAATGTATGATAGTTTTTTTTTTCTCTTTAGTTTTTATTTTGTTCACTCTTAAAATCATGAACTTATGTGTCATTTGCAGGCTAGAAGACCTTAAAAAAGGCATAGAAGAAAATATCTCCGAGAGTCGCTATCAATCTTCAGAGCTTCTGATTTTTCTGCAGACCAATATTAAGCTATTTATGAAGAAGAGGCACAATGTGGGATTTAGTTTCCCCAAATGTTAAAGTGGCAATGTATCCTTATCAATGTGGTGGATTCGAGTTTATGTGGAAACACATTGCTGGAGCTATAACATTTTAGAGGCTGAGAGAGCCCCTATCTAAGAGTAGGGGGGATGCATTATCTCACACCCACCTGAAACTGGGAAAACCCGACTCAACATAGAGTTTCTTCAGTCACTTTTAAAGATTTATCCAAAGAGTCGTCCAGTAATCATAGATCCATCAAGTTTGGTTGTTAACTGGGAAGCCGAGTTCCAAAAATGGAAGTTCGACATTCCCTTCTACAATTTGAACAGTAAAAATTTCTCCTCCAAAGAAGAAGAAGCTACAGTTCGTGTCTTTGGATGTTTATCCGATGGAGGAAGATAAGACACACAACCTGTACGTTTGTTGAAGTTGAAATCTTGGGATGGAAGTAATAGTGTCTTGGGAATAAGTTATGACTTGTTTAGGAATTTCACGGTAGAAGATGTGGACGTTAATGCCAAAGTGATACGAGAAATGCTTCTAAAATTACCTGGTGTTCTTGTCCTTGAAGAAGGGCACACTGCCCGGAATGAGAAGAGTCGTGTGTGGAAAGCACTGAAAAAGGTAGAAACAGAGAAGCGTATAGTTTAGTCTGAAACTCCGTTCCTCAATAATATCAAAGAATTTTACAACACTCTGAGCATAGTTTATCCAAATTTTGCTGCAAATTCGGAGCAGAAATGGGTTTTTCTTAGCAGTTCCAATGACAATAATCGTCGAGCATTGTAGAGCTTAGGGATATTATTTCACAAATTGTGCATACGTGCAGTGAAAATGTAAAGAAGGTAAGACTTCCAGGTTTAAAGAGTAGAGTGATACACTTGAAGCCCACAAATTTGCAAAAGGAGTTGGTTAAGAGAATTTCAGAGAATCCGGGATACCTTTCCAATCTGTTGTCTCTGATCTCTGTTCATCCTTCATTAGTGGCAAACAGGAAGGAGTTCTCTGATTTAGAAAGTCAGATCAGTGAAAGAATATATCAGCTGGATCATGATGTTGGATTTAAAACTAAGTTTGTTGTTGAATTAATCAAAGTCTGTGATGGGCCGAAGGAGTGGGTTATAATATTTAGCCAATTACTTGAGCCTCTAAAGCTTATCAAGGAGCAACTCAGTTCTCTCTTTGGATGGACTTTATATTGGGAGATTTTGTATATGGATGGGACACTTGATGTAAAGCAATGACATATATCAATAAATTCTCTTAATGATCTTAAGAGTGATGTCAAGGACTTCTTGCATCAACAAAAGCCTGCCCGAAAGAAATTATTCTTATACGGTCATCAAGCGGTTTTGCTTGACATTCTCTGGAATCCCTAGGTAAAACAACGAGCTATCAGTCGATCCTATAGGAAAGGTCAGACTAAATTTGTGCATGTTTACTATCTGGTAACATCAAACTAGGAGGTTGACAAGATCAAATAACAGACGAGAAAAAGTTATCAGTCAATTATACTATTGTCTGGGAATAAAGTAAAGATGGATTCTTCATGTTCCGTGTCAGAGGATAACATACTATAATCCATGGTTAAGCGACATATTTTTGAAGAACTATCTCATTCACCGAGCAGTTAATTAGGTTAGTATGTGCTTTAATTTCTTCTCGTTTGATGCTACATGTAGTAATCTGACTTGTTAACTACCTATTTTTTAATATTATTCCTTCCCTTCTGGTTTCAGGAAGTTTGATGCAAGAATGTGCAGATTCACACCTGGTTTACGAAGAATGGAGATTGGAGCTGCAAGAATGTGCAGATTCACCTGGTTTACAAAGAATGTAGATAGGATTTTGCATCACCCACATCATGATCCAGCCGATATCTTTTTTCTATGTAATCATATACAAATTTTTGAAGTCATACTATGTGTATACTTATATCGGATTTCTATGTACCAAATTTGTGATTTCAATAATTATAATTGAATTTGAATACACCTTTTTTAATTTGGAAAGAGAAGTTTGTGCTTCCTTCCATCAGAGAAGTTAGTCTATAGATGTTGCTGCATGTTTGTTGCTTCAAATACTCAACGATCTACTATTGGTTCTTCTTCATAGTTTGATAGGCTTTGCAACATCTAAAGATAAACTGAAGGATGTTACATCTGTGAATGGTGAAGCAACATACCAATACACCTCGAAGTCTCGGTGGTAATTAAGTTGTAATCGATTTGACACAAGTGAGTCTGAAAGAAAATCTTCAAAGAACATATTAGGCTTCAAAAAATTGAACCATTCGACAGACCAGTGTTTAGTTTCTAACAATCTATTGTGATTCTAGTATGAAGTACTTGATTCACAATTTTGACTTAAAATACCGTGTTCATGCATGCTCAGATCATTGTGCTAAGAGTAAAATAAGAGTTAGTTTTTTAAAATTAAGAATCAGATTACAAGATTAAATGTCTCACAGTAACAACATCCTAGCCATACAAAAAAGAGATTAAACATTTGAGCGATTTTACAAAGACTAGCAAGTTACAAAATACACTAAACAAGTCGGACTGCCTCTATACCTAAGTGCTCCCTTTTGAAGGTTGGCTACCAGAATTAAAGCATGTCGTAGGCACCACATGGGGTGTATGAGATTGCTTTTCAAAAATATGACGGAGGCCCTCATGCTTAGCCATGGATTCAAGTATATTATCCTCTGACATAGAACTTGAAGTGTTCTCTTCATTCCTAGACAGAAGTACATCGGAATGATATCTCTTTCTTGTTTGTTGTTCGATCTTGTAAACCTCCCATTTCGATGATAGTAAAAATCAACAAATTTTGTCTAACCATTCATGTAGACTCGGCTGATGGCTTGTTGTTCTACCGAGGGATTCCAAAGAACGTCAAGCAAAACCACTCTTGAGGCCCCTATTAGACTTATCCCTTATGAGAATGCTTTTGTCGATGCAAGAAGCACTATGAAATCACTCTTAGAGTCGGTAACAGAACTTATTGATATCTGGCGCTGGTTTACATCAAGTTTCCCATCCATATAGAGAATCTTTCAGCCTAAAGTCCAGCTAAAGAGATAATTGAGATGCTTCTTGATCAGGTTTAGAGGATCAAGTAACTGGCTAAATATTATAACCCTCTCCTTCCACCCACCACATATTCTAATCAATTCAATAACAAGTTTCATTTTTACCCAATATAAGGATCCAACCGACATCTTCTTTCCTTGAGCTGACTTTCTAACACAGAGAACTCCTTCCTATTTGCCACTAATGAAGGATGAACAGAGAGCAGAGACATCAGATTTTGTTCATAAAAGGATCCCAGATTCTCTTGAACTCTTTTAAGCAACTCCTTCTGCAACTCTATGGGTTTCAAATGTATTATTGTATACCGTATACCTGGAAGGCTTAACTTCTTTACATTTTCGCTACATTTATGGACAAAGGGTGAAAGAATATCCCTAAGCCCTTCCAACGCTCGGGCATTCTTGTCAATTAAACTGCTAAGAGAAAACCATTTCTGCTCCAAATCAGAAGCAATCTTTGGACTTATTACACAAAGAGTGTTGTATAGCTCTTTAATGTTATTCTGGAATGGAGTTTGAGAAAGAAGTACGTGCTTCTCTGTTTCAACCTTCTTCAGTGCTTTCCACACAAGGTTGTTCTCATTCCGAGCAGTGTGCCCCTCTTTACAGACCAGCAGACTAGGAAACCTCAGGAGTATTTCTCTAAGCTCTTTGTTATAACCCTCTCCATCTTCTCCTGTGAGAATCCTGACCAAGTCGTACCTAATTCCCAAAACACTCTTACTTTTTGCCCAGGATTTCAGCTTCGCCATCTGTACAAGGTGTGGATTTTTTTCGCACCACCGGATAAATAGTGAAAGACACCAACAGTACCTTCATCTTCCTTTAAAAAGAAGTTCTTGTTGTTCATGTTGTTGAAGGGAATATCCACCATCCATTTCTGGAACTCCGTTTCCCTGTTAAGAAGTAAATTTGATGGAGCTATGACTACATGCTGACACTTTGGGAACAACATCAGATATGACTAAAGAAACACTATCTGATTTGTATTTTTCCGGTGCAAGGTGGGTGTGAGATAATGCATCATCCCCTACTCTTAGATAGGGGCTCTCTCAGCCTTTCAAATGTTATAACTCAAGCAATATTTTTCCACATAAAGTCGAATCCTCCACATTGATGAGGATACATTTCCGCTTTAACATTTGGGGAAACTAAATCCCACACTGTTCCTCTTCTTCATAAATAGTTGAATCTTGATCTGCAGAAGAATCAGAAGCTCTGAAGGTTAATGGCGACTCTCGAAGATATTTTCTTAACGTCTTTGTCGATGTCTTCTAGCCTGCAAATGACACATAAGTATATGATTTTAAGAGTGAAAATATATAAACAAAAGAGGAAAAAACTATCATACATATAGATTATTTTTTTTTAAAAAATTGCTCGACAGAACAAAACTCGTATACTTACAAAATAAGGGGAAATGTACTTTATTTCCAAAATCACATGTGAACAAACTAAATGGATGTGTCCAATTTGTTCATCTAGCTTAAGCTTGTGGTTAGTCATCTAACTGTAACACCTCGTAGCCAAAAGTTCAAAACAGACCAAAAATTAGATTTTCAGAAAAATTTGCAGGTGCTATCAACAGTGGCATCGACGGGTCGTAGCCTAACCCACGGTCCATCCTGCACAACCGTTGATGGGAGCAGAAACTCTCAAAAATTTCATCCTAGAAAAATTGGTTATGTCTTGGATGACGGACGTGCTTACGGTCCATAGGTCAAACAACGGTCCGTAGTCCGTGACCGTCGATCAAGATTCCCTCAACCACTCTCTGACAAGAGCTATGGATGACCAGCATGGTTCGTAGGTGGACCTACGGTACGTAGGTATTACCGTAGGTTAAAAATTTGACGCCAGTTAAAGGGAAATGCAATTGGGTAAACTTAAAATGACGATAACTCTTATCACAAAATGAATTAGGTCTCCCATGACCTACCCACAGATATATAATTGAATTATCTTTCCATATCCACCGACCTTTCTAAAATCAGACCTCCGAGTTAAAAGTTATTCCCATTTTAGTAAAGGCCTATCGAACAGGCCTCAAGACAGACCCAACGATGAGGCGTCGGGCGCACGATGGACCATCAGTCCTAGCCGTAGTGAGGCCCGACAACAACCTTCCCAAAAGTCTTTTTGACCTTTCCCACTCTATTTAAAACCTAACTTACGTCGTTTTAACCCTAAATCATCAGATTTTAGTCAGTATAAGCCTAAAAAAATAATTAAGACATATCCAAGTCAAATCATTAAATCAAAACTTAGAAAATTCGAAGCAAGAGAGGAGAAAAAAGCTGAAGAACCCTAGTTCAAGAACGCCACAAGCTCCAGTTGTTCCAGCCCCAAAACTTAAGTATTTTTTTGTGGATTTCATCACCAGGTATGTAAGATTTCACTAGTGGGTTCCTTTCACCCATTGGGTCCTTAGTTTCAGTCACCTTCTGAAATTCTCTTAACTAACTCCTTTTGCAAATTTGTGGGCTTCAAGTGTATCACTGTACTCTTTAAACCTGGAAGTCTTATCTTCATTTCATTTTCACTGAACGTATTCACAATTTGTGAAATAATATCCCTAAGCTCTTACAATACTTGGCGATTATTGATTCGAACTGCTAAGAGAAATTCATTTATGCTCTGAATCTGCAGCAAACTTTGGACAAACTATGCTCAGAGTGTTGTAAAATTCTTTGATATTATTCAGGAACGATGTTCCAGACTAAAGTATCCTGTTCTCTATTTCAACCTTTTTCAGTGCTTTCCACACACGACTATTCTCATTTAGGGCAGTGTGCCCTTCTTCAAGGACCAGAACACCAGGTAATTTTAGAAGCATTTCTCGTATCATTTTGGCATTAACGTCCACATCTTCTACCATGAGATTCCTAAACAAGTCATAACTTATTCCCAAAACACTATTACTTCCATCCTAGGATTTCAGCTTCAACAAAACGTATAGGTTGTGTGTCTTTTCTTCCTGCATCGGATAAACATCCAAAGACACGAGCTGTAGTTTCTTCTTCTTGGGAGGAGAAATTTTTACTGTTCAAATTGTAGAAGGGAATGTCGAACTTCCATTATTGGAACTAGGCTTCCTAGTTAAGAAACAAACTTGATGGAGCTATGATTATAGGCCGACTCTTCGGATAAATCTTTAAAAGTGACTGAAGAAACACTATGTTGAGTCGGGTTTTCCCTGTTCCAGGTGTGTGCGAGATAATGCATCCTCCCTGACTCTTAGATAGGGGCTCTCTCAATAGCTCCAGCAATGTGTTTCCACATAAACTCGAATCCTCCACATTGATGAGGTAACATTGCCACTTTAACATTTGGGGAAACTAAATCCCACACTGTTCCTCTTTTTGATAAATACCTGAATATTGGTCTGCAGAAGAATCAGAAGCTTTGAAGATTGATAGCGACTCTCAGAGATATTTTCTTTTATGCCTTTTTTTAGTTCTTCTAGCTTGCACATGACAGATAAGTTCATGATTTTAAGAGTGAACAAAATATAAACTAACGAGAAAAAAAACTATCATACATTTAATTTTTTTAAATAATAATTGCTCGACAGAATAAAACTCGTATACTTATAAAATCAGGGAGGATGTACTTCCTTTCCAAAATCACATATGAAGAAACAGAACAGATGTGTCAAATTTGTTCACCTAGCTTAAGCTTGTGGTTCCCCATCTGACAGTCACTTAATTTTTCATTTTGTATATGCAAAAACAGGTGAAGTATATGTAAGGCTTATTCGCTCTTCCAACAAACACATCTCCATTTTAGCAAAATGATCTTCAATTTCCTTTTCAATTCTTCTTTCTCACGGAGAATGGCTTCCTCGTCATCAAATCGGAATACTAAAGGAAGTGTTTCTTTGATAGAAACACATTCCTTCTCTTCTGGAGAAATGACTTCATTACGATCATGGCACTCCTCTTTTTACGAGCAATTACACTCCTCGTAATCTGACACCTCCTCACAGGACTCCTCATCATTAGATTGCTCCTCATTCTTACTCTTAGACTTGTTGTGGTTTGCACTCTTAGAAAGCTCCACCATTCTTCTTTTCCTTCCAACAACTTCACAGTCCTCTACAGACTCCCCCTCATCGCTATGAAGAATCGGACCTTTATTGTTAAGTGGAGGACTTGCCAATGGTCTATCCACAACGAGCCATTTATCATTAGTCCCATCGTTCACCCATGTTTTACACCCACATTCACAAGCTGTGTATCCCGTTTTAGTAATGGGACGCTTACACTTTTGACAAAAACATCTTGAACCAGAGCCATCATCCCCTTAATCCATAAATATGCACCTGAGTCAAATCAGCATACTTAAATTTTTGAGGAAGACTTATTAAAAGAATAGTGTGAAACACTAATGTGAGTAAAATGTTGTAATTCTAAATGCATTACAAAGAATAATAACATGTAGGAGTGATAAAGAGCGAGTTGAGTCGATAAAAAAATGAGTTAAACAAAAATGGATGAAGTATTCGACTCATTTTTAAATGGATAAAAACGAGTTACCTGGTAGATAATATAGATACCCATGTTATAGTGTATATCTTATTAAAAGCTTTAAATATAAAATACTCTTAGAGTGTTTTTTTTATCAACCCACACCCCCCTATCAGCTCCTATCCCAGGAAAAAAAGTAAAAGAAATTGTTTGGTTTTTTATTTTAAATAATTAATTCTTGGGTATAGAAAAATATGTGTTTGAATTATTTTTCATTTGGGTTAGGTATTGAGGGGTTAAAAAATGGGTGATCTAATTTATTAAAGTTAGGTAACTAATAATTTTTGGATTTTTTAATTTAGTAAAATAGATTTGTTAATGGACATGGTAGATAAAATTTCATTTTGTATTCAGTTTGACTGTATCCTTAAGTCTTATAAATTTAAAATAAAGAACATTGATAAATAAAAAAAAATATTTTTTACTCATATGAATTTTATCGATTTTACGAAAATTTATATTCATTTAACATTTCTTAATTTTGGTTTATCACATGAAAATATATTTGATCTCTTTTTCAAACCACCCTATAGTTGTAAAAAATCAAAAAAAAAATGATAAAAACCGAAAGAACCGACCAAAACAAACAAAAATCAACTTTACGTGGTTTGATCTGAATTTTAGATTTAATAAACTGACATAATTGATTTAATTTTTTTCAAAAAAAACTAAACCAACTTATGTACACCCCTAATTAGGACTAACGTAAATGAATTGCAAATACCTCATTTAGCATAAATGACATACCTCAATTGATAACGTTGATTATTGCTTTCTTGATCCAACTTCCTTTCTCTATTACATAAACAGAAAAAGACTTGGGGGTGTGAATACACTTGCGCAAATTCGAGTGATGGCTACAAGGGAGAAATCAAAAGGAAACTGTACTCGACAGGTGGTCGAGGTGGGGGATTTATCTGCTATCTTGTATGATCGATTAGCAGGGTATCTAAGAGACAATAATTTACGTTGCGACGCTCTCTCTAATTTACAATTCGAAAAAATCTCAAGTGCTCTCTTTGAACATGGGCCAAAATTCGGGTCAAAGCAAATTGGATTTCTTGTGTAGGGCTTATCATTTTGATACCCATTGATAGAACTGTCAAAATAGGTTTTGTCCGTTATGCCGGCCCACCCAACCTTTGAATTAAGTGGGGCTCGGCCTAATTTTTTTTGCCCATTTAGGAATGAGACTTTTTAGTCTAGCCTCATTTGGTCTGCTAGCCTTGTAGGCCCAACCCGCAAGCCTCAAATGTCAGCCTGTAAACTATGAATATTTATAAAAAAATTATAGATATATTTTTAGTAATAATTTATTTGTAAAATTTTTATCAATATATATTTCAAAAAATAAAAAATCACGTCTTTTAAACTAGCTAGTTTTTGTGTGGGAGGAATGGTGGAATTTTCAATATTTTCCCGCTAAGTCTTATGTTGACTATTATGTATTTTTGCAAGTATTAATTGAACTGTGTGATTTATAAATGTGTTTTTATAAGTATTCACCGAAGTGTGTGATTCATAAATAAAAATTTGTATGTAATTGAACACGTGTTCATAGACGTTAACATTCAATACTCTTAGATACTCTTTCTAAGATAATAACATTTTTGATTCTTTTATTGAAGGGTTAATTCTTCCCAACCCGTGGCCCACTTAGGGCTCGCTTAGGATGCTATTTTATAGAACCTTTAATTAAAAGGGTCATCCCGTCTCAATCAATTTAACTTTCTAGCCAATTAGGGTTGGGTTGGGACAGTCCATTTTGACAGTTCTACCCATTGACTTGCCTAGGTAACTTCAACATATATCAAACATAAAAACCATATTTGTATGTTATAACAATAGTTTGCATAATTACTTTATAGAATTTTATGGTTCTATGGAGTTTGTGATTTGTATAATTTGCTATACATATAAGAATGACTATAAATATATATATTTCACTATGCATATATGAGTGACTATTACGATAAATATTACAGTATATGTATATGAATATGGTTATTCATATGTATATTTTTATATACACATACGAAACAATTGTATATCTGCATTTGTATAAATTGAGAAAGATAAAAAGACAAAAAGAATACTGGGCAGGGGAAGATCTTTATTTGTAATATTTTAAGTGTATAGGATGAATATATATGTATTTATATTTGTATATACAATTTTATCTCGATTTATTCAAATACAAACACAATATATACATTTGTGTTTGTATAAAGTAAGAGAGGTGAATAAGAGTGGCGAGCGAAACACAAATGCATTTTATACATTTCTATTTGTAGAAAGTGAGAGAGGCGAGGACACTGCCCAACGAGAACGAGAGTGGCGAGTGAGATTCATCAAGGAGAGAGGCGAAATAGCAACAATTTACTTTGGAGTACAATGAAATCAAACTATTGTTATAACATTTAATTTGAATTAATAGTTTGCTATTATATATATTTTTCCCTATTTTGATGATTGGTCATTATACATTTTTCTTTTTATGTACCCTTGTGCCTAGAATTTTATCTTCTCACAATAAGCTCAAATCACGATCATTTCTAAATGGTCGGTGGCGGGATTAGAAAATTTAGCAAGAATGTCCAAAATAATTTTTTTCGATAAGCGAAGTGAATGTTGTTTTGTTTAGCCTAATGATTCTGCCATGGACAATCCCAACATTCTATTAAATACAAATAATTAAGATTTTATTTCTTTTGCATTGATTTTATAATATAGAAAATATATGAATTACTATTCATAAAGTGAAATACTAATTAAACAAAAGAGTCTAGATTTCTATAAAACACAAATAACACAATCAAATGATTATTTTTTTTAAAAAAAATGTGAATTTTTCAAAAGTGCATATTAATGTTGGATAAAATTATAAATACAATTATTATCTATGTAATCACATATTTCAACAAATTATTTCTTTATAAATTCTTATATTCTTAATATATAGAAGAGGTTAGGGAAAGAGTTGTTCGTCAATATGCTTGCTACCCTAACCAAGGGTAAGACGAATATTTTCGTAATATTATGCTTAAAATATGTTATATGTTGTACTTTACAGCTTTATAATTGCACTTTCTTAATATTGGACATAAAAGTCCTTCTAGTCTTTTTCTTCCTTTTCCCCTCTGTCGATTTGTTAATAGAGTAATTAATAAATATAAGTCTAGCTTTAAAACAATAATTACTTTACTTGTTGTACTACATTTTCACAAGAGACAAAAAAAATTATGTTTAGAGTGAAAAAGTTATATGAATATAAATTATGTCTTTTCTTTAATTTTTTTTGCATAATTAATACTATAAATTGTAATAACTAACAACTTAAATATTAAAAAGTTATATTAAAAATTCAACTGACTCTCAAAATTTCGTTCATACCATATAAAATGAGTTAGACAATAATTATATGATGTTTGAAAGTGAAGTAAAAAGTATTATAAATTACACTAGTTAACAAATTCTTAAACAATTTAAATACATAAAAAAAAGGATAAATTAGCAAAGTAGTCATAATTCCAAACATAAACAGCTAAAACATCTACATTTTAAAAAAAATATATTGAAAATGTCATTAGTTTACCAAATATAATACATCTTAATATAATTAATTTATTATCCTTTTATTTTTCAAATCAGTTACCTAGTTTGACACTATTATCGATTAAAAGTAAAAAAAAAAAAAAAAACCCACATTCTAATATTTTTTCTAGATTTCTACCTCAAATCCCCCCCCCCCCCCCTCTCTCTCTCTACTGTTTCCATCACTATTTCTTACGATTTTTAATTTGATATTTTTATTGATGCTTTTCTTCTATGAGGTTGATCACACTATAGGTGCTTGTGAATATATTACCTCTTCACTATTGAACGGAACGTCTTTTGTGCTTAGTGGGAAGAGAGATTTTTTCTATCGAAATGATGTATGGAATATGCATCAGTTATTTTGCTCATTTTGTATTTTCTGTATCACTTTGTATACTACATAGTATGTATTTATATTTGATTTTGATTCATTTTCAATTCTAAATAACCAAAATACCATTTATTTATCCTATTCATTGTTTAGGTATTCATACTAATTGCATTAGCACTACAACAAAAATAACTTTTAGCGGCATTAAATATTGACATTAATAAAGAGTGGTAAAGACTTTACCGGCATTAGTTAAGTGTTATTATGACCAATGTCGCTACAGGTTTTAGGGACATATACAAAGAGTGACAATTGCCGTTAAAAATACATATTCAGCGGCAACTAATGATCATTTGTGTTGTAGTGTAGTAAAAAAGAATTTGTATTTTATTTGGCTCATTTTGTATTTTCAATATCAATTTGTATACCATGTAGTTTGTATTTAAATTTGAATTTGTATTTTTCCTAATGGTATACAATCAGGGTTTAAATTGGATAATATTATTTTATATTTTATGCACCATTATACAAAATACAGTATAAAAACTAGAACAAATACATTACAAATACAAACAATATACATATTGAAATGAATACAACTTAGGAAAGGAAGCAAGATTTTGAAGAGAAAAATAAATATATAGTGAAAAAAATATACGAATACAAATATATTTCATAAATAACTACGTAATTATTTGACATACATATTGGAAAGAATACAAACTAATAAATAAATACAAGTTTCATTATACAAAATACAACATGAAAAAGAATGAATACAAATACAAATGCAAATGGTATACATATTCGAGTAAAGACGATTTAAGCAAGGATACAAAATTGTAAAAAATAAAACAAATAAATTGTAAAAAAGCATGTCAAATTACAGATAAAACTTTAGGTTTTCAAATTTCTTAATTAAAAAATTAAATTTAATAGATAAAACTATAAATCATCATCATAAAGTTTCATAACAATAAAATTGGTGGATATGAATTTTTTCGATTTCGTGATTTTCATAACACTAATTAGTGAAAATTGGCTTTTGAAATTTTATAGAGGTGGTACTTCTTTAATTTCGTGAGTTTCATAACAATAAATAGTGAAATTGAATATCAATTTTTTTAGAAAAATGGTGAAATGTGTATTTTTAAGAACATGGTGAAAGAAGAAGAAAGAGATGGAAGTTGGTGCATTTTGATAAATTGTAATTGATGAGACTTTTAAGCATTTATTCCTTTTAAACAAACCCCCCTCCCTCTCCTCCCTTAAATTCCTCTAATTTGTTATATAAAATTGTATTTTTAAAATAAAAAAAATTATGAAAACATAAAAAAATTACATGACAAACTAAAATTTTGACATTTTTACTAAATATTGAAAGTGTTGCTAATGAGCCATCTTAAATGTTAAATATTGACATTTTCAAAAGATTTCCTATAAAAAATCAATCGACTCTAAAAAAATCTATAAACATAAATTGAGACATGAAAAGTAACATATAATATAATTACAATATTACATTAAAAATGTACTATAAATTATAAGTTGTCTGATTGATTTAGCGGGGTACGCTGCGACGCTCTTGCTAATTTACAATACGAAAAAAACACCTCGTTGTTCTCTCTCGACATGGGCTTGAATTTGGGGTGGACCAAATTGGGTTCTTGTGTTGGGCTTCTCATTGTGAGACCCCATTAATAGAGCTGTCAAAATGGGCTTGGCCCGCTAGGCTGGTCCAGCCCAATCCTTGAATTAAGTGGAGTAAGGTCAAATTTTTTTTATCCCTTTAGGAACGAGACTTTTTAGCCCAGCCTCATTTGGCCCGCTAGCCTCGTAGGCCTAACCTGAAAGTCTCAAATGACAACCCATGGGCTGTGTATATTTAAAATATTTTTTTACATATATTTTTAGTAGTGATTTATTTGTAAAGTTTTTATCAATATATCCTATATCATATATATTATTATAAGTGAGAATCACCAAGTTAAAAGTTGAATTACGAAAATGTCCTTGTAAAATATAATATTTATGGACAAAAATGTAAATACACATTAATTATATAACATTACATTCAACATTATTATCTGTTTATGGACAAAATCTAAATACACACTTTTAAAAGTTAAGGACTTTTATTTGTTAATTTTTAGTTTTTTTAAAAAGATTTCCTATTATTTTGCTTTATCTTGTTTGTTTAAATATCCAAAGACTTACAGCTTAACAAATGCATCGAATATAAATTCCAAAAGTTACTAACAAAATAAAACAGAACCCACAATCAATTTCTACAAACTTTATGGAAGAAATCTGAAAGTTTCCAACAATTGTTACTATTCTTCTATTGATTTATAAAAGATTTTTTTCTTTACAACTCTTACATATATTAATTTTCATTAGTATTTTTCATATTCCTTCATTATTAATATTTTCTTCTCATTACAATTATAAAAGCTAGGTAAGCTAACGTGTCTTGATTGCAGAAGAAGATTCACGAGAGCTTTAACAATAATTTGGTAAGAAGAGTGATACAACATCAAATACAAAATTGTTCTCAGAATTCATAGAAACTCGAGAAAGGTACAAATCTCAATTTGTGTAATATTTTTCATTTCTTGAAATTAAATTGAATTATATAACCTTGATCAATATTTAAGAAAACTTACAACTTATAATACTTTTCGTATATTTCTTGGACTATCTCTGTACTTCTTTATAGTATTGACTATCTCTGTATTAATTTATAGTATATGATGTGTTGATTTACTTACTTAGTATTATATTATTTCACATCATAGTTCATCGATATTCAAAGAAAAAAATATACTGAAGTCTATGTTGAATTTTAAAGGTTAAACCTCATTGGTGTTCCAATAAAAAACACATAGTAACATCAAAACATATTGTGAAATGATTACTGAGTGCCATATTGTAACGACCTGTTTAGTCGGTTCGAGCAGTAGAATCATTTGTGATAAAAACTGACTGGGTCGACGGATCACGCGATGGATCGCCATGGTCACGACGGACCGTGATGGACTCCGTCGTCCCATACTTGTGTAATTTCTTCTATTGATCTCCTCATTACCCTCGACGGCAGGTAGGACGAACCGTCACAGGCACGACGGACCGTCACAAGCGACGTAACCCCGATTAGGTCGGATTTCTGCTAAAAGTTTTAAAGGGGTGTTTTGGACTATTCATGATTAAAATTATGGAATTAGTGGGGTAAGATTAATATTTTATTTACTTGGGGGTTAAAAAAGATAATAAGGAAATAAATAGAGGGTTACTTTTATCATCTTTCATAATTGATTATATGATAATTAGGGTAGAAGAAAAAGAATCTGTGGAAGAAAAATAAAAAGAATAGAGAGGGAGAACGAGCGAGAAAGAGAGAACGAAGAGGAAAGCAAAGGCGTTGGGGAAGTAGCTTGCTTGATCACGATTCTTCGGTGGAGATAGGTTATGGTTTATTTCTATGTGATAGATAAACTCTAAATAGCGATCGATATGTATTGGGTGGTATTGTAAAGTCTTCTATATGCTTGATTGTGTGTTTGTATGTTGTGGTTGTGTAATTGTGGTGGTCAGAATGATGAGACTGTTGAATCTTCAATCTTAAATCCTCTCTATTAAGATAACGCCTTCACATAAAGAAGGCCTGATGAACTAAAATAATGAGGTAATATTGGATCGGAGTGTCACGTTCCGACACGGTAGCATTGGGGGATTGGAGTGTCACGTTCCGACATGGTAATATTGGATCAGAGTACCACGTTCCGGCACGGTAGTGTTACGGGATCGGAGTGTCACGTTCCGACACGGTAGTATTAGGGGATCGGGTGTCACGTTCCGACACGATAATGATAAAGAGAATGAATCTTGAATTATGTTAATATACTCAAATTCAAAGAACCTATTTCCCAAATGAGTATGGTGTGGAGGCTTGAGTCCTCATAGGTGTGCTTGGTGTTGTTGCCAATGGTTCTTATACTCGTTGATAGTCACCTGTTAAGTATTATGGTTGATTTTATATTATTACACAGTATATATTATTTTCTATTTTGAGTTGGTCGATGATACCTACTCAGTACGTGTTCCTTGTACTGACCCATACTTGTAATTTTCTGCTTTGTTATTTGTGGAGTGCATCAAGCGTGCCATCGACATCGACTCGTCCTCAGATCTAGCCAGTCTTCAACAAATCAGAATTCAGAGTGAGCTATTATTCCTAGCTCTTACTAGATTATCTCCTTCACGTCTTGATGTCTTGAAGTTCGGACATGGACCATCTTTTTACTATTTTAGCTTCTTAAATACTCTTAGATTTAGAAATTCGAGGATAGATGTTATTGGTGTGATGACTTCCAGATTTTGGGAATAATAAGTATTTAACATTAGAAGTTTATTTAAATGAGTTCGTTAATGAGTTTTGGATCTTCCGCACTATTTTTTTACTATTGATAAATGTTGGGGTTTAGATTTTTTGGTTCGCTCACCTAGGAGTATAGGTGTGGATGCCACTCGCGGCTCGTTTTGGGTCGTGACAAACTTGGTATCAGAGCGTTAGGGTCGTTGGTCTCATCACACAAGAATGAGTCTAGTAGAGTCTTGAGGAATGGTAGGGGGACACCCTTACTTTTCTTTGAGAGGCTATAGGACTTTAGGAAAACTCCATTCTTTCTTTCTTTCGTTCTATTACTTGGATCTAATTGGTATCTAGGTGATACAAATTGGTATCTAACATCCTCACTCTATTTTGCAGATGGTTAGAACTAGAGTAAGAACTGTGCCAACACCAACACCGGCAAGACATGGTGTGTCTCAGCCAAACATTGGGGCTGTAGCTCGAGGAGGAGCAGTGGCAAGAAACCGTGGTAGAGGTCGCAGGAGGATGTCCTCTAGAGGTAGAGGACAAACACCAGGTCCAGCTAGTAATAGGGCGGTGACTCCTCCACCGACTGATGAGGTAGTAAGAGAGGGTGAGAAAGGGGAAAATGAACAGGTGCAAGATGAGGAATTACCACCCCAACCTACCCCAGAGATGATCAACCAGGTTCTTACTTATCTTAGCGGGTTATCTGATCGGGGCCAGACACCTCCAGTGTTTCCTGTATCAGCACCTCAGGTTCCGGGAGTACAACATGCAGCTGTTGTGGCTCCCCGCATGGATGCCTCATTGGAAGTAGGCACGTTTCCTCGATTGACTACATGGTCTATAATGATCAACATGAACTTTTCACTAAATTCATAAAGTTGAAACCTTCAGTCTTCAAGGGTGCTAAATTTGAGGATGCCTATGATTTTCTGGTTGATTGTCATGAGCTGCTACATAAGATGGACATAGTAGAACGATTCGGTGTTAAGTTTGTGAACTATCAGTTTCAGGGGAATGCCAAAATGTGGTGGCAGTCGTATGTTGAGTGTCAAACAGCATAGGCACCACCTATGACTTGTGCATCATTCTCTAGCTTATTTATGAAGAAGTATTTACCCCGGACTTTGAGGGATAAGAGGAGAGATGAGTTCCTGAGCCTAGAGCACGGAAGGATGTCTGTTGCCGCTTATGAGGACAAATTTGGTGCGCTATCCAGGTATGCCACCCAACTTTGTTTCAGTCCACAAGAGTGGATTCGTCGCTTTGTGAAAGGATTGAGGTCAGATTTGCAGATCCCAGCCTTACAGGTAGCTGCTGCAGCAAAATCCTTTCAGGAAGTGGTTGATTTTGTGATAGAGGTGGAGGGGGTGAAGCCAGACGACTTCACCATGGTGTCGACATCTAAGAAATTCTGTAAGGGAGGTGAGTTTAGTGGTTCTTACTCCAGAGGGCAGAGTTCAGGAGGTTACCCAGCCCGACCTATTCAGTCTTCACTGCAGGCTGTAGCTGGGGGTCCATCGCAGACCAGTCAACATTTCTCTGAGTTTGGAGGTTATCCCCAGACTTCGTCATTCTCACCGAGACTTATGCTTGACTCCAAAGATTGTTATGGATGTGAAGAGACTGGACATATTAGGAGGTATTGTCAAAAACAGAGCTACAGAACCTTAATAGTTAGAGGTAGAAGTGGTCACGGGAGAGGCCGTCATTCTGGAGGACGTAGTGGCCAAGGTAATGGTGGTCACCAAATCAGCCAGGGTGGCGGGCAAGCTGGAGCTACTGCAGCGCAACATGGTAGGGGTAACGGGCAGACAGGTGATAGGGCCCATTGTTATGCTTTCCCCGGGAGGTCTGAAGTAGAGACATCTGATGCTGTTATCACAGGTAATCTTTTGGTTTGTGATTGCATGGCTTCTGTATTATTTGATCCTGGATCCACATTTTTATATGTATTTTCCTCGTTTGCTACTGGTGATGATTTACATTGTGATTTGCTTGACATGCCTATTCGTGTCTCTACTCCTGTGGGTGAGTCCGTGATAGTTGAGAAGGTTTATAGGTCTTGTCTTGTGACTTTTGTGGGGAGAAATACTCATGTAGATTTGATTATTCTAGAGATGTTTGATTTCGATGTAATTCTGGGTATGACTTGGCTTTCTCCAAATTTTGCAATCTTTGATTGTAATGCTAAAACTGTGACATTGGCCAAGCCTGGGACAGATCCGCTAGTGTGGGAGGGTGACAATATTTCCACTCTAGTTCATATCATCTCTTTTCTTTATGCTAAGGGAATGGTTAGTAAGGGTTGTTTAGCTTTCTTGGCACATCTCAGAGATGATACTTCCCAAGTACCTTCGATTGAGTCTATTTTGATAGTCCGTGAGTTTCTGGATGTGTTTCCTGCAGACCATCCTGGTATGCCACCAGATAGGGATATTGATTTTTGTATTGATCTGGAGCCGGGTACTCGCCCCATTTCCATACCCCCCTTATAGAATGGCCCCAACTGAGTTAAGGGAGTTAAAGGCCCAACTTCAGGAGTTGTTAGGTAAAGGCTTTATTAGACCAAGTGCATCCCCTTGGGGTGCTCCTGTTTTATTTGTGAAGAAGAAGGATGGAAGTTTTCGGATGTGCATAGACTACAGGCAACTGAATAAGGTAACTATTAAGAACAAGTATCCCCTTCCTCGCATTGATGATTTGTTCGATCAGTTGCAAGGTGCTTGTACCTTTTCAAAAATCGATTTGAGATCTGGTTATCATCAATTGAAAATACGGGCAGCAGATGTGCCAAATACTGCTTTTTGAACCAGGTATGGGCATTATGAATTCTTAGTAATGTCTTTTGGGCTTACGAATGCCCCAGCTGCTTTCATGAGCCTGATGAACGGGATTTTTAAGCCATATCTAGACCTCTTTGTTATAGTATTTATTGATGATATACTGATATACTCAAAGAGCAGGAAAGAACATGAGGAGCATTTGAGAATTGTATTGGAGTTGTTAAGAGAGAAAAGGCTTTATGCCAAATTCTCCAAGTGTGAGTTTTGGCTCGATTCAGTGTCCTTCTTGGGACACGTGGTTTTTAAGGATAGAGTGATGGTGGATCCATCTAAGATTGAAGCAGTGAAGAGTTGGGTAAGACCTACTAATTTTATAGAGGAAAGAAGCTTTATTGGTTTAGCTAGCTACTACCGTCGGTTTGTCAAGGGATTTTCTTCTGTTGCTTCCCAATTGACAAATTTGACTAAGCAGAATGTTCCATTTGTATGGTCGGACGAATGTGAGGAAATCTTCCAGAACCTCAAAACTTTGTTGACTACTGCACCAATTCTTACCTTGCCAGTGGAAGGTAAGAATTTCATTGTTTACTGTGATGTATCTTATTCTGGTTTGGGTGCAGTGCTAATGCAAGAGAGGAATGTAATTGCTTATGCTTCGAGGCAACTGAAAGTGCATGAACATAACTTTTCGACCCATGATTCGGAGTTGGCTGCAGTCGTGTTTGAATTAAAGCAATGGAGACATTATCTATATAGGGTTAAGTGTGAAGTCTATACAGATCATCGTAGTTTACAATATGTCTTTACTCAGAAAGATTTGAATTTGAGGCAGAGGAGGTGGATGGAACTACTGAAGGACTATGATATTACTATTTTGTATCACCCAGGAAAAGCTAATGTTGTGGCAGATGCTTTAAGTAGAAAGGCAGAGAGCATGGGAAGTCTAGTCCACTTGTAGGTTTCTAGACGCCCATTGGCTAGAGATGTTCAGACTCTGGTTAATGACTTTATGAGGATGGATATACTAGAGAAGGGGGGATTTTTGGCTTGTGTGGAGGCAAGATCTTCTTTTCTTGATAGGATTAAGAGAAAACAGTTTACTGATGAGAAACTGACCCGAGTTCGAGATATGGTATTACGAGGAGAGGCTAAAGAGGCAATAATTGACGAGGAAGGCATTTTGAGAATTAAGGGAAGGGTATGTGTGCCCCGTGTTGATAATTTGATTCACACTATTCTTACAGAGGCTCATAGTTCAAGGTATTCTATACATCTTGATGCAACCAAGATGTATCGTGACCTAAAGCAACATTTTTGGTGGAGTAGAATGAAGCGTGACATTTTTGATTTTGTTGCCCAATGCCCGAATTGTCAGCAGGTAAAGTATGAACACCAGAGGCCCGGAGGAACACTTCAGAAAATATCCATTCCTGAATGGAAATGGGAAAGAATTGCAATGGATTTTTTGGTTGGTCTTCCAAAGACATTGGGTAAGTTTGATTCTATTTGGATAATCGTTGACAGATTAACTAAGTATGCCCACTTCATTCCGGTCAAGGTGACTTACAATTGAGAGAAGTTAGCCAAACTCTATATCTCAGAAATTGTTCGGTTGCATGGAGTTCCACTTTCCATCATATCAGACAGAGGTACGCAATTTACGTCTAAGTTTTGGAGAACATTGCATGCTGAATTAGGTACTAGGTTGGATCTTAGTACTGCATTTCACCCTCAGACCGATGGTCAGTCTGAGCGAACGATTCAGGTGTTGGAGGATATGTTCGTGCATGTGTAATAGAATTTGGTGGTCATTGGGATAGCTTCTTACCCTTAGCAGAGTTTTCATACAATAATAGCTATCACTCAAGTATTGATATGGCCCCATTTGAGGCACTGTATGGGAGGAGATGTAGGTCTCCCATTGGTTGGTTTGATGCATTTGAGGTGAGACCATGGGGTACCGATCTCTTGAGGGAATCGTCAGATAAAGTAAAATTCATTCAGGAGAAGCTTCTAGCAGCTCAGAACAGGCAGAAAGAATATGAAGATCGAAAGGTTAGGGACGTGGATTTTATGGAGGGTGAACAAGTCTTGCTGGAGGTTTCACCCATGAAAGGGGTGATGCGGTTTGGGAAGCGAGGTAAGCTTAGTCCAAGGTATATTGGTCCATTTGAAGTTCTGAAGCGCGTGGGGAGGTGGCTTATGAATTGGCATTGCCTCCAGGACTCTCAGGAGTGCACCCAGTATTTCATCTGTCTATGCTGAAAAAATACCATGGGGATGGAAACTACATTATTCGTTGGGATTCAGTTCTTGTTGATGAGAATTTGTCTTATGAGGAGGAGCCTGTTGCTATTTTAGATAGAGAAGTCCGCAAATTGAGATCAAAGGAGATTGCATCCATCAAGATTCAGTGGAAGAATCAGCCAGTTGAAGACTCCACTTGGGAGAATGAGGCCGATATGCAAGAAAGATATCGACATCTTTTTATAGATTCAGGTACTCTTTCTCGCCCTTGCTTTTCTTCTTGTGATCGTTCGAGGACGAACGATGGGTAAATTGGTATCTATTGTAACAAACGGTTTAGTCGGTTCGAGCAGTAGAATCATTTGTGATAAAAACTGACTGCGTCGACGGAACACGCGACAGATCGTCGTGGTCACGACGGACCGTGATGGACTCCGTCGTCCCATACTTGTGTAATTTCTTCTGTTGCTCTCCTCATTACCCTCAACGGCAGGTAGGACGAACCGTCACAGGCATGACGATCTGTCGAGCGTCTCCGTTCCAAAACACTTCAACTCTGAAATCTGGGTACTGGGATCGACTCTCTGAACTTCGTGACGGAACTGCAGGACGGACCATCATCGATACGACGGACCGTCACAAGTTGCGTAACCTGACTATTAAATTTAACTCTCTGAACTTTGTGACACACCTGCAGGACGGACCGTTGTAGGCACGACGGACCGTCACAAGCGACGTAACCCCGACTGGGTCGGATTTCTGCTAAAAGTTTTAAAGGGGTGTTTTGGACTATTCATGATTATAATTATGGAATTAGTGGGGTAAGTTTAATAATTTATTTACTTGGGGGTTAAAGAAGATAATAAGGAAATAAATAGTGGGTTACTTTTATCATCTTTCATAATTGATTATATGATAATTAGGGTAGAAGAAATAGAATCTGGAGAAGAAAAATAAAAAGAACAGAGAGGGAGAACGAGCAAGAAAGAGAGAACGAAGAGGAAAGCAAAGGCGTTGGGGAAGTACCTTGCTTGATCACGATTCTTCGGTGGAGGTAGGTTATGGTTTATTTTTATGTGATAGATAAACTCTAAATAGCGATCGATATGTATTGGGTGGTATTGTAAAGTCTTCTATATGCTTGATTGTGTGTTTGTATGTTGTGATTGTGAAATTGTGGTGGTCAGAATGATGAGACTGTTGAATCTTCAATCTTAAATCCTCTCTATTAAGATAACTCCTTGACATAAAGAGGGCCAGATGAACTAAAATAATGAGGTAATATTGGATCGAAGTGTCACATTCCGACACGGTAGCATTAGGGGATCGGAGTGTCACGTTCCGACACGTAGCATTAGGGGATCGGAGTATCACGTTCCGACACGGTAATATTGGATCGGAGTGCCACGTTCCGACATGTTAGTATTAGGGGATCGAGTGTAACGTTTCGACACGGTAGTATTAGGGGATCGGGTGTCACGTTCTGACACGATAATGATAAAGAGAATGAATCTTGAATTATGTTAATATACTCAAATTCAAAGAACCTATTTCCCAAATGAGTATGGTGTGGAGGCTTGAGTCCTCATAGGTGTGCTTGTGTTGTTGCCAATGGTTCTTATACTCGTTGATTGTCACCTGCTAAGTATTATGGTTGATTTTATATTATTTCACAGTATATATTGTTTTCTATTTTGAGTTGGCCGATGATACCTACTCAGTACGTGTTCCTTGTACTGACCCCTACTTGTAATTTTCTTCTTTGTTATTTGTGGAGTGCATCAAGCGTGCCATCGACTTCGACTCGTCCTCAGATCTAGCCAGTCTTCAGCACATCAGAATTCTGGGTGAGCTATTATTCCTAGCTCGTGCTGGATTCTCTCCTTTACGTCTTGATGTCTTGAAGTTCGGACATAGACCATCTTTTTACTATTTTAGCTTCTTAAATACTATTAGATTTAGAAATTCGAGGATAGATGTTCTTGGTTTGATGACTTCCAGATTTTGGGAATAATAAGTATTTAACTTTAGAAGTTTATTTAATTGAGTTCGTTAATGAGTTTTGGATCTTCCGCATTATTTTTTTACTAGTGATAAATGTTGGGGTTTAGATTTGTTGGTTCGCTCACCTAGGAGGATAAGTGTGGGTGCCACTCGCGGCTCGTTTTGGGTCGTGACACATAAATGAAACAAAAACAAAAGTACTTACAGAACATATTTTTACTTATTGATTAAGAATCTACTACCCCTTATTTAATGTTATATATAATAGATGCGAAAGTTGTTAAGCTTCATTTTCAATCATCATTCCAAAACAGTTTTCATAATATTATTTTGAAAGATCAAGGGATAAAGTTACATTTGAACAATAGAGAGAACATCTTTAACCAATCAGAGGGAAAATATTGATTCTTTAACTATTATTTTAAGGACCAAACGAAGCACGATCAAATTCCCGTGTGATAGATAACATAAATATTAATAGAGGAGGTATGTGGTTCAATTAAATCCTATTGATTGTCAACCCTTTTGATTTCCTTTGGTTATCAATTAGCATTAGTGATGAATTTATGATAAATCATTATATAAATTAACATCGAGAATATTCGTAATCCTCACCCGTCATTGGATGAAATAATAAAGGATAACTACAATGAATTATGTATATAGAAATTTATTTCTACAGTAAAATCAAAGCCACATAATCATTTTAGTATATTCATTTTTCTCATACTAATATATCACATTCTGGGCCTAATAACATAAAAATATACCTTAATATTTTAATCACCCAATCAAGTGGTGTTGTTCATCGAATGTCTAATCATTTGACATACAATAAGGGAGTTATATGAATAGGTTGATAGTTCATCTGTTTCAAATTGTATTTTTTGTTGAATAGTTTGTGTTACTCATTTCAAAGTTATTTTGACATACTTATTTTGTATATAGTGTTTTTAGGATACGGACGTGTGAAGCACGTGTCCAAGACTATTATTTCAAAAAAATAAAAAATCAAATCTTCTAAACTAGCTACTTTTTTTTTGTGGGAGGAATGGTCTTGGCTATTATGTATTTTTGTAAGTATTGATTGAAGTGTGTGATTCATTAATGTACTTTTGTAAGTATTCATCGAAGTTTGTGATTCATATATGAAAATTTATATTTATTGATGTCGTGTTCATAGATGTCAATATTCAATACTCTTAGATACTCCTAGAGAGTAATTTGTTCATTTTTTTATTCAAGGGACAACACGTCCCAACCGTGGCCCGCTTAGATCTCGGTGGACTGATTTTTTATAGGCCCTTTAATTAAAAGGGTGAGCCCATCCCAACATTTAACTCTCTAGCCCATTAAGGTTGGGGTTACCCTTTTTGATAGCTCTACCTATTGACATGCCTAGGTAACTTCACATATAGTAAACATAAAAATCATATTTATACATTATAGTTATAGTTGTATAATTGTGCTTCATAAAAAAAAATTATGTTTGCTATGGAGTTTGTGATTTGTATAATTCGCTATAAATATATGAATGATTATAAATATGTATAATTCGCTACACATATATGAACGACTATATATATATATATATATATATATATTTCTGACCATTCCTGTAGGCTCGACTGATGGCTTGCTGTTCTACCGATGGATTCCAGAACATCAAGCAAAACCACTCTTGAGGCCCCTATCAGACTTATACCTTCTGAGCAGGCTTTTGTCGATGTAACAAGCACTTTGACATCACTCTTAGGGTCATTAAGAGAATTTATTGATATCTGACGCTGGTTTACATTAAGATTTCCATCTATATAGAGAATCTCTCGGCCTAAAGTCCAGATAAAGAGAGAATTGATCTGCTCCTTAATCGGGTTTAGAGGATCAAGTAACTAGCTAAATATTATAACCCTCTCCTTCCACCCACAACATAGTCTGATCAGTTCAATAGCAAATTTCATTTTTCCGCCAATATCAAGATCCAACCGACATCTTCTTTCCTTGATCTGACTTTCTAACTCAGAGAACTCCTTCCTATTTGCCATTAATGAAGGAAGAACAGAGATCAGAGACATCAGATTTTGCTCATAAAAAGATCCCGGATTCTTTAGAACTCTTTTAAGCAACTCCTTCTACAACTCTGTGGGTTTCAAATGTATTATTGTATCCCGTATACCTGGAAGGCTTACCTTCTTTAAATTTTTGCTACATTTCTGGACAAGGGGTGAAAGAATATCCCTAACCTCTTCCAACACTCGGGCATTCTTGTCAATTGAACTGCTAAGAGAAGCTCATTTCTTCTCCAAATCAGCAGCAAACTTTGGACTAACTACACAAACAATGTTTTACAGATCTTTAATGTTATTCTGGAATGGAGTTCCTGAAAGAAGTACGCGCTTCACTGTTTCAACCTTCTCCAGTGCTTTCCACACAAGGTTGTTCTCATTCCGAGCAGTGTGCCCCTCTTTAAAGACCAGCAGACTAGGAAACTTTAGGAGTATATTTCTAAGATCTTTGTTATAACCCTCTCCATCTTCTCTTGTGAGAATCCTGAATAAGACGTAACTAATTCCCGAAACACTCTTACTTTTTACCTAAGATTTTAGCTTCACAATCTGTATAAGGTGTGGATTTTTTTCGCAGCACCGGATAAATAGTGAAAGATACCAACAATACCTTCATCTTTCTTTAAAGAGAAGTTCATGTTGTGGAAAGGAATATCCACCGCCCATTTCAGGAACTCCGCTTCCCTGTTAAGAAGTAAATTTGATGGAGCTATAACTACAGGCCGACACTTTGGGAACAACTTTAGATATGACTGAAGAAACACTATGGTGAGTCGTGTTTTTGTGGTGCCAGGTAGGTGTGAGACAATGCACCCTCCCTTACTCTCCGATAGGGGATTTTTCATCCTTTCAATCTTTATACCTCCAGCGATGTTATTCCACGTGAACTCGAACCCTCCACATTGATGAGGATTTATAGTAGCTTTGGAACTTTGGGGAACCAAATCCCACATGGTTCCTTCTCCAAAAACAGGAGAATCATCAGCTGCTGAAGAATCAGGAACTCTGAAGCCTTCAACATCCAAGACTGATGGGGATTCTCCAAAGCATTTTCGTTCGTACCTCCTTTCAGTTCTTCGAGCCTGCACATGACACATAAGTTGAAGAATTTAAGAGTGAATCATAAATAAATTTGAGGGAAAATGTATTTACAAAAAAATTTGAAAAAAAGGGCTTGAAAGAACAGAACTCGTATAGTTACAAAATCTGGGAAGATGTATTTCATCTCCAAATGGACATATGAACAAACTGAACAGAAGAGTCCTATTTTTTCATCTAGCTTAAGCTTGTAGTTCCCCAATTGACATTCACTTAATTCTCCACTCTGCATTGGCGAAACTGATGGATTCGTAAATCCAATATTTGATTCCAAGATGCACATGTTCGTCTCAGAGAAAAGATCTTCTGTTTCCTTTTCCCATTCTTCTTTCTCAGGGGGAAGAGGTTCCTCGTCTTCAAATCGGAATACCAAAGGAAGCATTTCATTGACAGGAACATGTTCCTTATATTTTGGATGAATGACTTCGTTACGATCATCGACATTTTTTATTTAATCAATAATGAATTTCAGAAAAACAGATTCTTCAAGAATCTTCTTTGGATTCTTTTGAACAGCATCAGTTGAAGATTCAAATTCCGACTTATAGTATAAGGTTGCATCAGGATCACTCTCCTCATCCTCATCCTCATCCTCCTCCTCCTCCTCCTCCGTAACGTTAACAATATCAGGTTTAGTCTTCACCTCCTCATCCGCAATGATTACAATATGAGGATCACTGTCCTCCTCTTCCCCAACAATATCAACATCAGGATCAGGATCAGTCTCCTCCGATGACGGATCATCATCATCAGATACTTCCTCAACGAACTTCCTCCTCCCATTGTTTTACACATTTCTCTTGTCACCTCCTAAAGTCTCCATCTTTTTTCTTTTCCTTCTATTCGTAGAATCCCCACTTTGACTGAACTTGTTCCTCTTTTCAACTATCTCTACAATATGTTTTAAAGTTGTAGTCTAGTTCTCCTCTTTGAAACAGATTTGTCCCTGATTCCATCTTCCTCACCGGAACAAAAATACACCTCTCGTTATCAATCAAAAGTAACAAGCATATACAAAAACCGAACTGCATTTACCAATACCTTTTTCTACCAGAAAATAAAAATGGATTGCTTTGAATTCTTCCAAACTGTAAAATAAAAACAGAGTTATATAGAGTGATGATTTTGAATGAATAAACCCAACTATATATATAGAGTAAGAGCACAAACAAAACGTGATTTAGAGAAGCCCTTTTAGCGTGACAGAAAAAACTTAAGTAAAGTGTGTGCATTCTGTGATACAATGTTCCAAACGAATCACAATAATGTAAAGCGTGAATGTTAGCTCTTCCAACTGAGTCACATGAATTGTCAATAAGGAATTGTCTTTCTTTAGAAAAGGTATTTTTGGGGGAAAAATAAAAAAAATGGTTTTTTTCCACTTTAATTTAATTAGTGAATTTTTTTAATAAAATAGTGGGACCGACTTTAGTTTTAACTCATATCCTTTAGTTGAATGTCGTTGCTCTTATTTGTGTAAATTTTTATAATTACTTCAACTAAAAAATTGTCGATCGATTAAGAAAAATATTTCAACTACGGACATCCTCATCGGCACCCTCATATTAGGTTTTTTGGGGAAAAAAGAATGAGATCGATGATTATAGACTACTGATCTAAAAGATTTCGAGTTTGTTTATAGCCCTAGAAAAAGTAAATTAGTCACGAAATAATTTTGAAAAATAATTGTTCATCATAACAACCAAGTAAACTTTGATATGAACTATAAAGAGAAACCATTACAGCACAACTGACCAAAACCACTAATGATCATGAGACCATTACTAATAAACACTTTATCATTGCAGTCGTAATATTACAACATTGCAGGCATATCTCACGAAATTGTTCACTGTTATGAGAAGATTAAAAAAGGCTTAATGTAACGAAACCAACCATAAAAACCTCAATTTAGACACTTAGAAATTGTTATTCAATATAACTCACCGGTTTGGGAGTAGTGCCAGTGATTCAAAACTTTAAAATATTATTATTGTGAAATTCTAGTGTCAACTATAAAATGATCGTAAGGATTCAAAAGACTGAAATTTAAACCCTAAAGTCTAAACATGTCTAAGGCCTTAACTCATATAAATATAATTAAATAAATTTCTTATCGAATTATCTGCCACTCAATTAGAAATATGGATAAATTGAGACCCGAATTAATAAGCCGATAAGAAGTTTAGGGTAAACTGAGACTCGAAATGTTAAACCATTAACCTGAATCATTGACCCAATAAACAAATTATCAATTCAAATTATCGATTTAAATTTGATTTTGAATATCCCTAATAGCAAGTGGTAGGCCATAAAAAGATTTCACTTGACAACGTCTTCTTAGTCATGTTCTTTGCATCGAATTTGCCTAATACAATTAATAAGTATGATATGATTGTTGAGTTACTGTATAAAAACTATTTTATATAGTTCGTACATGAAGAATAGCGGGGGTGGGTTACCAATAGAATGAACTCTATTGTGACCAAGATATCATAATTAAAAATTAATCACAAAGGCTAATATGGGATGTTTCGTATTTGAGATACTAATAAATTTTGATTTTGACACTTGTAATATATGATTCAATATATTTTATCTTTTATTAATCATAATGTTCCTTTTTATAGGAAATATGTCGTATTTGGAGTACTTCTAGAGGTAGTATCATCAAATATTGAAGTAATAATACAAGTTTAACATAAGTATATAACACATGAACTATTAAATGATAAAACAATTAATATTTATAAAGTTATTCTAAATACACAAAAACAAAATAACAAGGACTGATCGAACAAACATACACTAATATAGAATGAGAAAAAGAATCGTGACAAAAAAAAGGGGGTGGGTGGTATTTCAGGTTTTGTTAAGGAGGAGAACTGACAAATGAGAGAGAATATATAGCACATCAATTTTTTAATACAAATGTATATAAAAGATTTCTTTCACATATAAAGTGATGTGTAGTAATATCACTTTTAGATGGTACAATATTCTCTTGGTACGACTTCCTCTTTCTCAAAAAATTTGTCATTTTGAAAGTCTAAAATGAACTTTACTATTTTCTTATCAATTTTCAGTATGCTAATGGTTATGCGATTTGACTCACGTCCTTGTTTATGAATTTAAGGGATGGCTCTGTTTCAAGATGGTTGTGATAGTCTGATTACCAAATTGGGATACACAACATGTGAATGTGGGTGTGAAACATGAATGAACGATGGGACTCAAAAGAAATGGACTTTTGCTGTCGATATCTTATCATGGACTCACGAGAAACGGCCTTTCGTTGTGGACTCATGAGAAATTGAGTAACGAGAAATGGCCTGATGTTGTTACTATTAAGGAGGAGGAGAAAAATGATCCTGATGTTGTTATCGCTGCGGAAGAGGAGGAGGAAGTAGAGACTGAACCTGATGTTGTTGTCGTTACGGAGGAGGAGGTGGAGAGTGATCCTGATGTTGTTAACGTGGCGGAGGAGGAGGATATGGAGACTAAACCTAATATTGTAACATTGCGGAGGAGGAGGGTCCTAAAGTTATTGTTGTTACAAAAGAGGAGGAGGAGGAGACTGAACCTGATGTTGTTACATTGTGGAGGAAGAGGAGGAGGAGAGTGAGGAGGAGCAAATTGATCATGATGTTTTTATCATTGAGGAGAAGACGTATCATATGTTGAATGAAACAGATAAGGTTGTTTCTTCCAAGTCAAACATGTGCAGAATAAATGACAAACCCAAAGAGTTTATGAATACAACCTCATATTCTAAATCGAATTTGAATCTTCAACAGATGCTTTTCGAAAGAATTCGAAGAAAATTTTTGAAGAGTCTGAGTTTATGAAGTTTATTGTTTATTGATTGAAAAATCTGAATCTTCTTCACAACATTTGTATTGAATAAACAATAAACTTCAGAAACTCAGACTTTCCAAGAATCTTTTTCGGATTGTTTCGAAAAAAACCTGTTGAAGATTTGAATTTTGACTTTAGAATATGAGGTTGTATTATTAATCTCTTCAGATTTGTCTCCTGTCCTACACGTGTTTGACTTAGAAGAAACAACCACATCAGTTACATTCCAAATTGGAGCCACCTTCTCCTCAATACTAAAAACATCATAATCACTCTCCTCTTCCTACTCCTCCACTACATTAGCTACATCATGTTCAGTTTCCACCTTCTCCTCCTCCTCCTCAACGTTAACATCGTCAGGATCACTCTTCACCTCCTCCTCCTCTGTAATGATAAAAAAAATTAGGATGAATCTCCTCATCATCACCCCCCCCCCCTCCGCAACTCTAACAACATCAGGATCAGTCTCCACCTTTTCCTCCCTTCACAACGTTATCAACATCAGGATCAGTCTCCACCACCTCCTTCTTCGTAACGATAACTGCATCAGGATGACTATCCTCCTTCTTTTCGTCCGCAACATTAACAATATCATGTTCAGTATCCACCTCCTCATCCTTCCGCAACGTTAACAACATCAAGGTCTGTCTCCATCTTCTATTCCTCCTCCTCTGCAATAATATCAACATCAGGATCAGTCTCCTTTGATGACGAATTATCATCAAATACTTACTCGACAAAAGTCTAATTTGTGAAGTATTCAGAAGTTCGTGGACTGAACTTCCTTCTCCCAATGTTTTCCACATTTCTCTAATCACCTCCAGAAGTCTCCATCTTTTTTATTTTCCTTCCATTCGTAGAATTTCCACTTAGACTCAAATCATTTCTCTTTTCAACTATCTCCACCATATGTTTTACAGATTGTTCTGTAATTCTCCTCATTGAAAAATACTCGGCCCCTGAATCCATCTTCCTCACCTAGTCAAAAAATACTTTTCATTATCAGTCAAAATTAACAAGCATATACAAAAACTGAACTACATCTACAAATACTAACTTGAAAGCCTTTTTGCCGGAAAATCAAGAACAGATAGCTTTGAATTCTTCCCGACAGTAAAAAGACTGAGTTATAGAGATTGATGAATTTGAATGAATTGAACGCAACGACACAACTATATATATAGGGTAACAACATAAGCAAAAAGTGAGTTACACAACTATATGTAAAGTGCATGCATTCTGTGATACAATATTTCAAACGAATCACAATAATGTAAAGCATGAATGTTAACTCTTCCAACTGAGTCACATGAATTGTCAATAAAAAAATTGTCTTTCTTTAAAAATGGTATTTTGGGGAAATAAGTAAATAATAAATGTTTTTTTATTCTACTTTAATTTAATTAGTGAATTTTTTTAATGTTATGAGAATGACTTTAGTTTTAATTCATATCCTTTAGTTGAATGTCATCGCTCTTATTTGTGTAAATTCTTATAATTACTTCGAGTAAAAAATTGGCGATTGATTAAGAAAAATATTTCAATTATGGACATTATCATGGCCTCCCTCATATTAGGTTTTGGGGAAAAAAGAATGAGATCGATGATTATAGACCACTGATATGAAAGTTTTCAGGTTTGTTTATAACACTCTTAAAAGTGAAATAGTAACGATTATTAACTATAAAGAAAAACCATTACATCACTACTGATGAAAACCACTAATGATCATGAGACTGTTACTAATAAAACTTTTTTTATTCCAGATAGTAATATTCAATATTGTAGGCATATCTCACTAAATCACTCAATGTAATGAGAAGATAAAAACAAAGACTTAAAGTAACATAACCAATCATTAGAATATCAATTTAGACACTTACAAAATGATATTCAATATAACTCGCTAATGTGAGAGTGGTGACGGTGAATCAATGAGAGATGTCACACCTTTTAAATATTTTTGTGAAATTCTAGTGTCAACCATAAAATGATTGTTAAGAGCCTGAAGATTGAAATGTAAATCCTAAAGGCTAAACGTGTCTAAGGCCATAACTCATATAAATGTAATTAATAAACTTCTTATCAGATTATGGGGAACCCAATTTCAGATATGGCCGAACCGAGACCCGAACCGATTAGTCGACTAAAAGTTTATGGTAACTGAGACTCGAACTGTTAAGCCATTAATTTGAACCATTGACCCAATAATATCGGTTTGGATTGTGGATTTCGATTTTGAACAGCCCTAATAACAGTGGTAGGCCATAAAACGATTTCACTTGTCAACGTCTTCTGAGAAATGTTCTTTGCACTAAATTTTCCTAATATAATTATTATATCTCGTGTGATTGGTGAATTACTGCATAAAAACGAGTTTATGTTGTTTGTACATGAAGAATATCGGGGGTGGGTGACCAATAGTGTGAAATTGTATTGTGACCAAAGTGTCATAATTCAAAATCAATTACAAAGGCTAATATTGCACATTTGATATTTGCGTAGGTAATAAACTTTGATTTTATAAACCGTAGTATCTGTATAATTCAGTTTTCTCCCTCTATTTTCCCTCTCCTCGCATCTATCTTCTGTCTCCGAGTCTCTCTCGCCTCTCTCCTCCATATAACATGTAGTTGTGAATTGTAATTATTAAATTATAGTTATACAGAGTATTTAGGTTATATTTAAGTGTCTATATGTGAAAGTTCCCCTTAATATATCATGAAAGGCTCACTTGGGCAAATTAATAAGCCTCGCAATGAAAAACCTATTAAAAAAAAATCAACCTAATCAGGCAATATTAGGGTTCGCATCACAAGAGGATAATAAGGGTTTAATTATCAATTATAAATAAGAAAGAGTCAGAGATAGTACGAAAGAGTATTTTGGAGTTAGCGCATAGAATTTGGATTTTGAAAGAGATTTACACCAAGAAGGCAAGAAAATCAACCCAACTAATTGAGGTATGTTTTTTTTACGATCTAAGGTAATTGCAAATCATTTATGTTACATTATAATGAGAAGACTACATAAATGAGCCACAAAACATATAATAATTACAATTTTATAGTCCAACCCAAACTAATTCAGTAAACATTCACTTAGAGCCATCAATATGGGCTAGGCCCGCTGGGACAGCTTGGCCTAACCCGGGAATTAATAGGAATGGAATAAGATTTTTGGAGTCCATTTCAGAAAAAGGCTTTTTAGCCTGGCCTGAATAAGCTTGCTCATTTGGGGGCTTGAGAAATATCGGTGGGCCAGCCCATGGCCAATAAAAATTAATTAAAACATATAATATGATAATTAAATTTAAAAATAAAGAGAGTCCAAGATCAAAACAATTAGGTTAATATCAATAAAAATGCACAACTACCCCCTAAACAATGACCAAAATCCCAAAGACACAACTTAACTAAACTAAGGTCCTATTACCCCCTGAACTTTTGTTTTTATAATTTTATACACCTTTTGTCTTATGTGGCACTCTATGTGATTCCACGCAATCGAGGCGCGTCGCAGATATTTTGATGTCACGTAAGACAAAGAGGTACACAAAATTATAACAAAAATAAGTTTAGGGGGTAATACGACCTTAGTAAGGTGTGTCTTTGGAATTTCGGTCATAGTCTAGGGGGTACTTGTGCATTTTCCCTAAATATTATAAAGATAATTTTATTTGTGAATTTGATTAACAAGTGGTGACATGAAGGTCTCATTTATTTCCATTAAGATTAAAACGTCTGAATTTGAATACACATTTAAATATTAAGATGTGCATTAAGATCTCGATGTGTAAATCTTAATAAACATCTAACTATTAACATATTGTCTCTGAATCTGAACACTAAATTATTGGGACAGTTTGTTTTCAATATATGAATGCACATATGAAATTAAACGTTATCAATAAAACATTATAAAAACATTGTTAGTAAAATAGTTTTTTATCCATATAAAATAATATTTTGAACATTTTTACTGTAACAAGGTAATATGATTTATCTTTTAAGAACTCAAGATCAAGTTACATCATTAATATGATTATTTTTTGCACTCAAATACTTTGAGAATCTAATATAATGCAATTTAAAATAGTTTATATATAGTAGTAAATATATAGTTTAGGAAAATATTTTATTGTATATTATTATAGAAATTTATTATTGTTATCGATCAAATAACTAATACTTTCTTATTTTTTAAAACCGTGCTAAATATTATATCATGGGAGTGCTTATCAATTCAAATATATTGAATAATTTTAAGAAAGTAAAAGATGTATATTAAGTTAATATGAATAAAGGAAATTATAATGGCAAGCATGTAATTAAATATTAATTAAATAAGAAAACAACTTTTATGAGTTGTTGTGATTTAGTTGAATTAAGATAGGAGCCTTATTTTTTAGTATGAATAGTGTTAAGGGTGTGTTACAAATCTGACTCATTTAGATATATCTAGACCCATTAAGAGCCTTATAATAAAATAAAACAAACGAACTTAATGAACTGAATCTGAATAATTAAGATCCACTTCTTAAAAACAAACACACTCAATGAGGCAAATCTGAATGATTAAGATTCAAACCCCTTAAGTGTTAACAAATGAGGTCGAACATAATGTAATACTGCTTTGTTGATATTTATGATAACATTTTTAATTATAATTTATAATTTAATTTAATAATTATAAAGAAATATAATTTTTTAAAAAGTGGGCTGGACCGGCAAGCCTGTAGCCCACGTACTTGTGGGCTGAGCCGACCATTTTTGGCCCAAGTAAAAAATGGGCTAGCCCGGCCTGACCCGTAAAATATCAAAGCCTGTATGAGTTTGCCAGTATGGGGTGGGTTAGCCCATATTGAAAACTCTACACTCACAGACCCAAAATATTAATCTTAAGAAAATACAACCTATACCTCCTTTAGTTTAGGCCGAATCACTCTTCAGTCTCTTTTTAATTTAGGCCCAATTTTGCCTCTAGCCTTTTAAAATTGGCATAATTGTATAGAATGATGAACTAAAAATATAAAATAAATATAGTAGCTATCATTTGATTTATTTCTGTTCCATAGTAAACTGTTTGTCTCTCCCTCTCGCTCGCTTCTTATCTCGCTTTATACAATAGAAATGTATAAATTAAGTTTCTAATTTTATAAAGCGAGAGAAAATTATATATACACATGCAAATACATATAACTCCGTTTTATACACTTATAATTATACAATAAAAGTACTTCACTGCCCTGTCCAAGTCTTTTTTGTCTTTTTCTCTTTCTCTTTTTATACAAATTCTAATTGTAGATAATTTCTCTCTTTCTTGTTTTATACAATTCAATTCAATTGTATATTCTCTTTCCAAGTCTCTTTTGTCTTTCTCCCTTTATCGTTTTATATAAATTCAAATTGTATATAATCGTCCTACACACTTATATATCCAAGTCGTTTTATATACTTCGTTTTGTACACTTCATTTTATACAATTCTCTGCCCAAGTTCTTTTTCTTTTTCGTTTTATACACTTTGTTTTATACAATTCTCTTCAATTGTATATGAATAGCGAACTTTACATATATATGTTTTCTATGGAGCGTAATTATGTAAACTTTGCTATAGTATACAAATATGAATTTTGTGTTTGCTATATGTGAAAGTTTCCCTTTAAAATTTTTGTTCAATTCGCCCGACCCAAAAATTTTGTCCTACTATAAATAATTTTTATATTTTCTTATTTATTACTTTTATTTTATCATTAATACTTTGTTCTTTCTCATTAATTATTTTATTTTCTATTTTATTCTTTCTCATTTATTATTTTTATTTTTATTTCATCTTATCCTTTATTAGAGTTACAATTTGATAATTTTTTGTTTATTTATTTATTTTTGTTAGTTTATCTTATATTTATTTTTTTCTTTTTCTATATTTTACCTTTTCAAGAAAATAAATAAATTACTTTTGTTCTTTTCTTATTCATTATTTTTATTTTCTCTTTTATTCTTTTATCATTTATTACTTTTATTCTTTTTCATATTATCCAATTGGGTGACAATTTTATTTTATTTTTTTCTATATCATTTTTCATTTTATCCTTTGTTAGAGATATTATTTGGTAATGTTTAATATTTAACTCTTTGTTCTCCTTGTTGGGAAGTAGGAGAACATATAAAGTAGTTTTGATGGGAAGACATGGTTCACTACTTGTTGTCGTATGTGTACTTTATCTGCAGATGACATGTACAATAATAAGAGATTGCGGCAAATAAGAAAAAGTATGGCAAAGAATAAAAAGTATTGCGGCAAAGAAGAAAAAATGCATAAATAAAGAAGGAAAAGAAGGAAACAAATATGGAAAGAAATACAGAAGGAAAGAAATAAAAAAGTAACAATTCAAGTCAAAAATGAAAGAAATAAAGAAGTTACAATTCAAGTCCAATAAGGAAAGAAGTAAATATAGATAAATTCAATAAGGAAAATGATTTGTAATTCTTTTCCTTTTAGAAGTTGAAGAGAAATCAAACTCTGTAAAAGGATCAAAAAGTTGAAGGAAAAAAGCGTGTTTGCAAGAACAAAAATTGAGAGAATTTTTCTAGCAAAGTCAGAACGATAGCTATTGCATATTCATGTAATATATCATCTTGAGAGCAGCATTTACCGGAGAAAAAATGCAGGCTTTTGTCACAGCAACGTAAGGACCAAGTTCAGGAAATATGATCCACTCTGAACTATTGAATGTTGAAGTCTAATCATTTAAAGCCTAGGGTTATTAGTCTTTTTTTTCTAGGTTTATTATTGAGTTGTAATAATTCCTATATTGTGTAATAAGAAGTTGGTTTGACTTCTTGGGGATATAGTCTTGAGAGAATAGTAACAAGAAGTGGGTTTGACTTCTTGGGGTAAAGTAAGAGGGCAGTTGAGTAATTTGTAACAAGAAGTGGGTTTGACTTCTTGGGTGGTTGGAGTTAGGAAAAGTTGAGATTTTTTGTAAACAAGAAGCGAGTTTGAATTCCTGATGAGTGGAGAGTTTTCGATTATAGTTAATTAAAAAGCGTAGAAGTTTATACTTAGATTCAATTGATTAACTGAGCTGTAAAACTTTAATTAAGATAAAAATTCTGTGTGATTTTCCCTTCCTTGAGTTAGGAAGGTTTCCACGATTAAATCTTTGTTTTATTGTGTTGTTACAAAATTACAAGAACCTGGTTCTTGTATCGGGGTAAGGTCTTCATATCTTTAAGATTGATAAATTGGTAATATATACTCTTACAATATCATTACTAATGAGTAGGTTGTGATTAAGAAATCTTAACTATACCAGTATAATATATGTAAATATATGAGTTACAAGAAAATATCTCTTTGGGCATCTATTGTAATTATTTTGGGGGTATCAATGTATGGGGTATTTATTGGTAATTAATGTTTATTTATGTGACATTTATTTAGTTTCACCGATTATAAAATACTAAGGGTCCGTTTGGTCATGTGATACGAAATCAATATAAGTTGAAGTTGAAGTTTTGTTTAAACATGCAATTTGGATTTGTTTTTAAAAAAATCACAGGTTGTGAAATGAAAACTATCAAACATGTCTCAATTCTTTATACAATCTTTCCAAAAAAGGAAAAGTCCATACCAAAAAAAAAATTTATAACAAACGTACAATACATCATCACAAAGTTATTCTTTAAAAAAATATATTAGCATTTATCAAGCAAATTTAGTTCAATAATAAAAAATCGAACATAAATTGTAGTCTGTTATATTTGTTGAGGCGTTTGTTAGTCAAATCAGTAGAATTATATCATCATATTTATATTCCATGAATATTTCATCACTCTTATAGTATTCTCGAAAAAATATATATCTAGCTAGATGAATAGTTGTTTCTTTTTTTTACAAGTATAAACTCGCGTGTCAATTTTTATATATGAAATTATCAAATCAAACTTTTTGAGAATTTGGAATTTCGATAAAGATGAAATTGCATGTTCAAATATTAATTTCATCCCTAAATTCAAATTACAAGATGAAATCGCATGTCCAAATACCCTAGTCTAAGAACTCATATATGTTGGAGGGGTCCACAGAAGGACATGGATCATCTCATTATGGCTTTCTCAGTCCCAACACAATGTAAAAGAAACAATCAGGCAGAAGCAATTGCAGCACTCTATGCAATTGAATGGTGTCATCGACCTTGATACGGAAAATACGATCTGTAGTTGGAATCAATGGTGATAACAAATCTTGTATTTTGCTTGACCTCTGTTTTTGGGAATTCTTGACGTAGTTGCAATCCCATCTTGTTAATTAAACAAAGGCAGGGATTCTATTCCAATGCCTGATATTCTGCTCCGGGAAAACAAACTAGTGAATCTTCTCCTTCGGAGTCATGACAGTTTGAACTGAACCCCAATTAGTATTGAGATTGAGAGCCGTAAAGAGTCTGAAGTGAGTCATTTGTGGAAGGTTTTATAAGTCATTTGCCTTCCCATGTTTGATTTCCTAGTTTCCACTTTCTATTTTTGCCAGAGGTTAGGTTTATGCCCCCCTCTGTTTTGGGGTAACTTACATATAGACACTTTTTCCTGCATAAGGGTCTCAATTTAGAGGCTGAAATAAGTTTGTTTACTCAACATGTGGAGTCTTCAAGCATGAAAATAGCAAGTAAAAAAAGCTATACAATATTAGCTTATTTTGAGTAAGTTGTATAGACCATATTTGAGTAGACTTGCCTAAGCTAAGGGGATCATTTGCCGTGCACTTTTGGAGATGATCTTAATTTTGAGTTGTTTAGGTAAAGGGAGTTGTGTAGGCTTAGATGCACCTGCATTAGTAGCTTCAATAAAAGTTATTTCTTCTGAATCTTGTAGTGCCTTTGTTAGTATCTCAACCACTTCGCTCAATTTTGGCCGCTTTTTGGCGTTCTTGTTTAAGCATCAACAAGTTTAGCAATTCTCTTCGCAGTAATAAGTGAGAAGTCGTTACGAAACCTTGAGTCAATTATCATGCTAAATCTTCTACTATCAGTAGGAAATTATTTTACGCAATCAAGAAGATTCTGCTCGTTCACAAAACAGCTCCTTTCCAAATTTAACAATTTACATTGTCAATATCTCATTTTATATTCAGTTTGATTGTAACCTTTAATCATATGTAACTACCTGTTAGTCGTTTTGAGCAGTAGAGTTTTTTCTTGTAATAACTGTCTGAGTCGACGGATCCCACGACGGACCGTCATAGGCACGACGGACCGTCGAGGGGGTCTCGTTCCAAAACACTTAGATTCTTAAAATTTGGGTGCTGAGAACAACTCTCTGAACTTCGCGACGACATGGCAGAACGGACCGTCGTGGGCACGACGGACCGTCACAGACTCTTTAATGAATTGAGTCTCTTAACTTTGTGACGGAAGAAGCAGGACGGACCGTCACACGCACGATGGGCCGTCACAGGCTGCGTAACCCTGACTGGGTTGGATTTCTGTTAAATGTTTTAAGGGGCGTTTTGGAATATTCCTTCTTATAATTTTAAAGTTAGTGGGTGAATGTTAATAATTCAATTACTTGGGGGTTAAAAGAGATAACCTTGAAATAATTAGTGGGTTACTTTTAGCATCTTTTATACTTAATTATATGGTAATTAGGTTAAAAGAAAAAGAGTTTGAATAAGGAAAAATCAGAAAAAGAGAAAGAGAGGGACGAACGAGCGAGAGAGAGAGGAACGAAGAGGGAAGCAAAGCTTTGGACAAGTAGATTGCTTGATCGCGAATTCTTCGGTGGAGGTAGGTTATGGTTTATGCTATTTCATAGTAAACTCTTAATAGCGAATGATATGTGTTGGGCAGTATTGTAAAGTCTTCTATATGCTTAATTGTGTGCTTGCATGATGTGATTATGAAATTGTAATAGGTTAGAAAGATAAGGTTGTGAAGCTTAATCTTAAAACCTCGTTGTTAATAATGATGCCTTGTTATAAAAGAAGGCTTGATGAACAAAAATAATGAGGTTAATGGATCGGGTGTCTCGAACTGACACGTAGTATTAGGGGATCGGGTGTCACAAACCGACACGTAGTATTAGGGGATCGGGTGTCACAAACTGACACATAGTATTAGGGGATCGGGTGTCACGAACCGACACGTAGTATTAGGGGATCGGGTGTCACGAACCGACACGTAGTATTAGGGGATCGAGTGTCACGAACCGACACGTAGTATTAGGGGATCGGGTGTCACGAACCTAAATATAGTATAAAGGGATCGGGTGTCACGAATCGACATGTAGTATTAGGGGATCGGAGTGTAACGTTCCGACACAAGAGGAATAAAGAGAATGAATCTTGAACTATCTTAATATACTCAAAATTTAATGAACCTATTTCCCCAAATGAGTATGGTATGGAGGCTTGAGTCCTCATGGGTGTACTTGGCGTTATTATCAATGATCCGTCTACTTGTTGTTGCTACCTGTTGAGTATTGTAGTTGATGTTATGATATTATCTGATATATATTGCTTTCTATTTTGAGTTGGCCGATGATATCTACTCAGTACTCGTGTTTTGCACTGACCCCTACTTGTATGTTTTCTTTTGATAATTGTGGAGTGCAGCAAACGTACCGCCGTCCTCAATTCAACCGCAACTCTAGCCAGCCTTCAACACGTCAGATTTCAGGGTGAGCTATTGTTTCTAGATTGGATTGGATCTTCTTCTTCGTGTCTTGATGCCTTGAAGTTCTGGCATGGACTATCGTTTTAGTTATTTTAGTTTCGTAGATACTCTTAGACTTAGTAAGTTGAGGATATATGTTCTTGGTATGATGACTTCCAGATTTTGGGGATAATGATAAGTTTTGAGTTTTAGAAGTTGGTTATTGATTTCGTTAATGACTTTTAAGTCTTCCGTATTATCTTTCTGTTTATTATGTTTGAAATGTTGGGGTTAAGATTGGTTGGTTCGCTCACATAGTAGGATAAGTGTGGGTGCCTCTCGCGACTCATTTTGGGTCGTGACAAACTTGGTATCAGAGCATTAGGTTCGTTGGTCTCATCACACAAGAACGAGTCTACTAGAGTCTTGAGGAACGGTAGGGGGACGCCTTTACTTTTCATTGAGAGGCTATAAGACTTTAGGAAAGTTCCATTCTTTCTTTCTTTCGTGCTATTACTTGGATCCAATTGGTATCTAGGTGATACAAATTTGTATCTGACCATCTTCACTCTATTTCGCAGATGGTTAGAACTAGAGCAACAACCGCGCCAACACCAACACCGGCAAGACAAGATGCGTCTGAGCCAGCCACTAGGGCTATAGCTCGAAGAGGAGCAGTGGCAAGAGGCCGTGATAGAGGTCGCGGGAGGACGTCCTCTAGAGGAAGAGGACAAACCCCTGGCCCATCTAGTACTAGGGCGGTGACTCCTCCACCGACTGAGGAAGTAGTAAGAGAGGGGGAGGAAGGGGAGAATGAGCAAGTGCAGAATGAGGTATTAGCACCCCAACCTACCCCAGAGATGATTAATCAGGTTCTTGCATATCTTAGCGGGTTATCTGATCAAGGCAAGACACCTCCAGTGTTTTCTGCACCAGCACCCCAGGTTCCGGAGTACAACATGCAGCTACTGTGGCTCCCCGCATGGATGCCTCATTGGAAATAGGCATGTTTCCTCGTTTGACTACAGGGCCTATAATGACAAGTGATCAGCATGAACTTTTCAGTAAGTTCTTGAAATTGAAACCTCCAGTCTTCAAGGGTGCTGAATCTGAGGAGGCCTACGATTTTCTGGTTGACCATCATGAGTTACTACATAAAATGGGCATAGTGGAACGATTTGGCGTTGAGTTTGTAACCTATCAGTTCCAGGGAAATGCCAAAATGTGGTGGCGGTCACATGTTGAGTGTCAACCCGCACAGGCACTACCTATGACTTGGGCGTCATTCTCTAGCTTATTTATGGAGAAGTATATCCCCCGGACCTTGAGGGATAGAAGGAGAGATGAGTTCTTGACCCTAGAGCAAGGTAGGATGTCGATTACTGCGTATGAGGCTAAGTTTCGTGCCTTATCTAGGTATGCCACCCAGCTTTGCTTTAGTCCACAAGAGCGGATTCGCCGTTTTGTGAAGGGGTTGAGGTCAGAGTTGCGGATTTCAGCCTTACAGGTAGCGGCTACAGCAAAATCCTTTCAGGAAGTGGTAGACTTCCTGATAGAGGTGGAGGGAGTGAAGCCAGATGACTTCACCATGGCATCGACATCAAAAAGGTTTCGTAAGGGAGGTGAGTTTAACAGTTCTTACTCCAGAGGACAGGGTTCAGGAGGTTACCCAGTCCGACCAATTTAGTCCTCACTACAGGTTGTAGCTGGGGGTCCACCGTAGACCGGTCAACATTTCTCTGAGTTTGGAGGTAATTCCCAGACTCCGTCGTTCTCATAGAGACCTATGCGTGAATCCAGAGAATGTTATGGATATGGAGAGACTGGACATATTAGGAGAAATTGTCCAAAACAGAGTTACAAACCCCCAATAATCAGAGGTAGAGGTGGTCATGGAAGAGGCCGTTATTTGGGAGGACATGGTGGCCGAGGTAATGGTGGTCATCAAAACGGCCGAGGTGACGGGCAAACTGGAACTAGTGCAGCGCAACATGGTAGGGGCAACAGACAGACCGGTGATAGGGCCCATTGTTATGCTTTCCCTGGGAGATCTAAACCGGAGACATCTGATGCTGTCATCACAGGTAATCTTTTGGTTTGTGATTGCATGGCTTTTGTATTATTTGACCATGGATCCACATTTTCATGTGTATCTTCCTCATTTGCTACTGGTCTTAATTTACATTGTGAGTTGCTTGACATGCCTATTCGTGTTTCTACTCCGGTGGGTGAGTCTGTGATAGTTGAAAAGGTATATAGGTCTTGTCTTGTGACTTTTATGGAGAGCAATACTCATGTAGACTTGGTTATCTTTGAAGTAGCTGACTTTGATGTAATTCTGGGTATAAGTTGGCTTTCTCCAAATTTTGCAATCTTAGATTGTAATGCTAAAACTGTAACGTTGGCCAAGCCTGGGACAGATCAGTTAGTGTGGGAGGGTGACTACACTTCCACTCCATTTAGTATTATCTCCTTTCTCCGTGCTAAGAGAATGGTTAAAAAAGGTTGTTTAGCTTTCTTGGCACACCTCAGGGATGATACTACCCAAGTACCTTCAATTGAGTCGGTTTCGATAGTCCGTGAGTTTCTGGATGTGTTTCCTGCAGACCTTCCTGGTATGCCAACGGATAGGGATATTGACTTTTGCATTGATCTTGAGCCGGGTACTCGCCCTATTTCCATACCCCCTTATAGGATGGCTTCCGCTGAGTTAAGAGAGTTAAAGGCCCAACTTCAAGAGTTACTAAGCAAAGGCTTCATTAGAACAAGTGCATCTCCTTGGGGTGCTCCGGTTTTGTTTGTGAAGAAGAAGGATGGAAGTTTTCGGATGTGCATTGACTACAAACAACTTAATAAGGTAACTGTTAAGAACAAGTACCCTCTTCCTCGCATCGATGATTTGTTTGATCAGTTACAAGGTGTTTGTACCTTCTCAAAAATCGATTTGAGATCTGGTTATCATCAATTGAAAATACGGGCCACAGATGTGACCAAGACCACTTTTCGGACTAGGTATGGACATTATGAGTTCTTAGTAATGTCTTTTGGGCTTACGAATGCCCCTGCTGCGTTCATGAGCTTGATGAACGGGATTTTTAAGCCATTTCTGGATCTCTTTGTCATCGTATTCATTGACGATATACTGGTATACTCAAAGAGCAAGAAGGAACATAAGGAACACTAGAGAATGGTATTGGAAATGTTGAGGGAGAAAAAGCTTTATGCCAAATTCTCCAAGTGTGAGTTTTGGCTAGATTCAGTGTCCTTCTTGGGACATGTGGTTTCTAAGGATGGAGTGATGGTGGATCCTTCTAAGATTGAAGCAGTGAAGAGTTGGGAAAGACCTACTAATGTTACAGAGGTAAGGAGCTTCGTTGGTTTAGCTAGCTACTACCGTCGATTTGTCAAGGGATTTTCTTCTGTTGCTTCCCAACTGACAAACTTGACTAAGCAGAGTGTTCCGTTTGTATGGTCGGACGAGTGTGAAGAAAGCTTTCGGAAGCTCAAGACCTTGTTGACTACTGCATCAATTCTTACCTTGCCAGTGGAAGGTAAGAATTTCATTGTTTATTGTGATGCATCCTATTCTGGTTTGGGTGTAGTGTTAATACAAGAGAAGAATGTAATTGCTTATGCTTCGAGGCAATTAAAGGTGCATGAACGTAATTATCTGGCCCACGATTTAGAGTTGGCTGCGGTAGTGTTTGCATTAAAGTAATGGAGACATTATCTATATGGGGTTAAGTGTGAAGTCTATACAGATCATCATAGTTTACAGTATGTCTTTACTCAGAAAGATTTGAATTTGAGACAGAGGAGGTGGATGGAACTACTGAAGGACTATGATATCACTATCTTGTATCATCCGGGAAAAGCTAACGTTGTGGCAGATGCGTTAAGTAGAAAAGCAGGGAGCATGGGAAATCTAGCTCACTTGCAGGTTTCTAGACGCCCATTGGCTAGAGAGGTTCAGACTCTGGCTAATGACTTTACGAGGCTAGAAGTAAATGAGAAGGGAGGAAATTTGGCCTGTGTGGAGGCAAGATCTTCCTTTCTTGACAATATTAAGGGAAAACAGTTTACTGATGAGAAACTGATCCGGATTCGAGATAAGGTATTGCGAGGAGAGGCTAAAGAAGCGAAAATCGATGAGGAAGGTGTTTTGAGGAGTAAGGGAATGGTATGTGTACCCCGTGTCGATGATTTGATTCACACCATTCTTACATAGGCTTATAGTACAAGGTATTCTATACATCCTGGTACAACCAAGATGTATCGTTACCTAAAGCAACATTTTTGGTGGAGTAGGATGAAGCGCGACATTGTTGATTTCGTGGCTCAATGCCCGAATTGTCACCAGGTAAAGTATGAACACCAGAGGCCTGGAGGGACAGTCCAGAGAATGCCCATTACTGAATGGAAGTGGGAGATAATTGCAATGGACTTCGTGGTTGGTCTCCCAAAGACAATGGGTATGTATGACTCTATTTGGGTAATTAGTGACAGATTAACTAAGTCTGCTCATTTCATTCCGGTCAAGGTGACTTATAATGCAGAGAAGTTAGCCAAAATTTCCATCTCAGAAATTTTTCGATTGCATGGAGTTCCACTCTCCATCATATCAGATAGAGGTACGCAGTTTACTTCTATGTTTTGGAAAACATTACATGCTGAATTAGGTACTAGATTGGATCTTAGTACTGCATTTCACCCTCAGACCGATGGTCTATCTGAGCGAACGATTCAGGTTTTGGAGGATATGCTTCGAGCATGTGTGATAGAGTTTGGTGGTCATTGGGATAACTTCTTACCCCTAGCAGAGTTCTCATACAACAATAGCTATCTCTCAAGTATTGATATGGCCCCATTTGAGGCGCTGTATGGAAGAAGATGTAGGTCTCCCATTGGGTGGTTTGATGCATTTGAGGTTAGACCTTGGGGTACTGACCTTCTGAGGGAATCGTTAGATAAAGTGAAACGTATTCAGGAAAAGCTTCTAGCGGATCAAAGTAGGCAGAAAGAATACGCAGATCGAATGGTTAGAGACTTGGAGTTTATGGAGGGCGAGCAAGTTTTGCTGAAGGTTTCACCCATGAAAGGGGTGATGCGGTTTGGTAAGCGAGGTAAGCCTAGTCCGAGGTATATTGGTCCATTTGAAGTTTTGAAGCGCGTGGGGGAGGCAGCTTATGAATTAGCTTTGCCCCCAGGATTGTCAGGAGTGCACCCGGTATTTCATGTGTCTATGCTGAAAAGATACCATGGTGATGGAAACTACATTATTCGTTTTGATTCGGTCCTTCTTGATGAGAATTTGTCTTATGAGGAGGAGCCTGTTGCCATTTTGGATAGAGAAGTCCGCAAGTTGAGATCAAGGGGGATTGCATCCATCAAAGTTCAATGGAAGAATCGAACCGTTGAAGAGTCCACTTGGGAGAAGGACGCCGATATGCAAGAAAGATATCCACACCTTTTTGCAGACTCAGTTACTCCTTTTCGTCCATGTTTTTCTTCTTGTGATCGTTCGAGGACGAACGATGGGTAAATTGGTATCTATTGTAACGACCTGTTAGTCGTTTTGAGCAGTAGAGTTTATTTTCTTGTAATAACTGTCTGAGTCAACGGATCCAACGACAGACCTTCATGAGCACGACGGACCGTCGAGGGGGTCTCGTTCCAAAACAATTAGATTCTTACAATTTGGGTGTTGAGAACAACTCTCTGAACTTCGCGACGACATGGCAGTACGGACCGTCGTGGGAACGACGGACCGTCACAGACTCTTTAATGAATTGAGTCTCTGAACTTTGTGATGGAAGAAGCCGGACGGACCGTCGCAGGCACGACGGGCCGTCACAGGCTGCGTAACCCTGACTGGGTCGGATTTCTGTTAAATGTTTTAAGAGGAGTTTTGGACTATTCCTTCTTATAATTTTAAAGTTAGTCGGTGAATTTTAATAATTCAATTACTTGGGGGTTAAAAGAGATAACCTTGAAATAATTAGTGGGTTACTTTTAGCATCATTTATACTTAATTATATGGTAATTAGGGTAAAATAAAAAGAGTTTCAATAAGGAAAAATCAGAAAAAGAGAAAGAGAGGGACGAACGGGCGAGAGAGAGAGGAACGAAGAGGGAAGCAAAGCTTTGGAGAAGTATATTGCTTGTTCGCGAATTCTTCGGTGGAGGTATGTTATGGTTTATGCTATTTCATAGTAAACTCTTAATAGCGAATGATATGTGTTGGGCAGTATTGTAAAGTCTTCTATATGCTTAATTGTGTGCTTGCATGATGTGATTATGAAATTGTAATAGGTTGGAAAGATAAGGATGTGAAGCTTAATCTTAAAATCATGTTGTTAATAATGATGCCTTAGTATAAAAGAAGGCTTGATGAACAAAAAGAATGAGGTTAATGGATCGGGTGTCACGAACCGACACGTAGTATTAGGCGATCGGGTGTCACGAATCGACACGTAGTATTAGGGGATCGGGTGTCACGAACCGACACGTAGTATAAGGGGATCGGGTGTCACGAACCGACACGTAGTATTAGGGGATCGGGTGTCATGAACCGACACCTAGTATTAGGGGATCGAGTGTCACGAACCGACACGTAGTATTAGGGGATCGGGTGTCGCGAACCGACATGTAGTATTGGGGGATCGGTTGTCACGAACCGACACATAGTATTAGGGGATCGGAGTGTCACGTTCCGACACAAGAGGAATAAAGAGAATGAATCTTGAACTATCTTAATATACTCAAAATTTAATGAACCTATTTCCCCAAATGAGTATGGTATGGAGGCTTGAGTCCTCATGGGTGTACTTGGCGTTATTATCAATGATCCTTGTACTTGTTGTTGCTACCTGTTGAGTATTGTAGTTGATGTTATGATATTATCTGATATATATTGCTTTCTATTTTGAGTTAGCCAATGATATCTACTCCGTACTCATGTTTTGTACTGACCCCTACTTGTATGTTTTCTTTTGATAATTGTGGAGTGCAGCAAACGTACCGTCGTCCTAAATTCTACCACAACTCTAGCCAGTCTTCAACACGTCAGATTTCAGGGTGAGCTATTGTTTCTAGCTTGGACTGGATATTCTTCTTCGTGTCTTGATGCCTTGAAGTTCTGGCATGGACTATCGTTTTAGTTATTTTAGTTTCGTAGATACTCTTAGACTTAGTAAGTTGAGGATAGATGTTCTTGTGATGATGACTTCCAGATTTTGGGGATAATGATAAGTTTTGAGTTTTAGAAGTTGGTTATTGATTTCGTTAATGAGTTTTAAGTCTTCCGCATTATCTTTCTGTTTATAATGTTTGAAATGTTGGGGTTTAGATTGGTTGGTTCGCTCACATAGTAGGATAAGTGTGGGTGCCTCTCGCGGCTCGTTTTGGGTCATGACATCATATTTATTTAACATAATGAAATTTGATATTTCAAAAATAAAATAAAATTGTACTAATGTGCATTTTACCGTCTTTACGAAAAATTCTATTCATTTAACATTTCTTATGTTTAAATTATCTTTAGTTTTATACTCATGTGAAACATACATATTAATAACCATATACTATAATATACATATTAACAGTGATTCATATATGTATACCAAAATATACATATTTATAGTCATTCGTATATGTGTAGCGAATTATACATAGTCATTCGTATATGTATAGCGAAATATACATATTTATAATCATTCGTGATGTATAGCGAATTATACAAATCACAAACTCCATAGCAAATATAAAATTTATTGTCGAGCACAATTATACAAACTGTAACTATAACGTATAAATATGATTTCTATATTTGCTATATGTGAAAGTTATCTAGGCATGTCAATGGTAAAGCTGTCAAAATGGGTTATACCAACCCAACCCTAAGGGGTTAAAGAGTTAAAAATGATTGGGATGGGCCGACCCTTTTAACTAAAGGTCCTATAAAAAATCAGCTCAACCGAGATCTAAGCGGGTCATGGGTTGGTACGTGTTGTCCCTTCAATAAAAAAATGAACAATATTACTCTATTGGATTATCTAAGAGTATCAAATATTGACGTATATGAACACGATATCAATGCATATAAGTTTTCATATATGAATCACAAACTTCGGTGAATACCTACAAAAGTACATTTATGAATCACACACTTCAATCAGTACTTACAAAAATACATAATAGTAAGACCATTCCTCCCTCAAAAAAACTAGCTAGTTTAGAAGATTTGATTTTTTATTTTTTTGAAATACTAGTCTTGGACACGTGCTTCAATATATACAAAATAAGTATGTCAAAATCACATTGAAATGAGTAACACAAACTATTCAACAAAAAATACAATTTGAAACAGATGTACTATCAACCTATTCATATAACTCCCTTATTGTATGCCAAATGATTAGACATTCGATGAACAACACGACTTTATTGGGTGATTGAAATATTAAGTTATATTTTTATGTTATGTCACGACCCAAAACGAGCCGCGAGTGGCACCCACACTTATCCTACTATGTCAGCGAACCAACCAATCTAAACCCCAACATTTCAAACATAAATAACATAATATAATGCCGAAGACTTAAACTCATTAATGAAAATCGATTAAATAACTTCTAAAAACTCAAACACTTATTATTATCCCCAAAATCTTGAAGTCATCATCACAAGAACATCTATCCTCAAATTACTAATTCTAAGAGTATCTAGAAAGCTAGAATAAATTAAAATCTAGTCCATGCCGGAACTTCAAGGCATCAAGACATGAAGAAGAAGATCCAGTCCAAGCTAGAAGCATTAGCTCACCCTGAAATCCGGTGTAATGAAGACTGGCTAGAGTTGCGGTTGAGTTGAAGACGACGGTACGTTCGCTGTACTCCACAAATAACAAGAAAAAAACATACAAGTAGGGGTCAGTACAAACACAAGTACTGAGTAGATATCATCGGCCAACTCAAAATAGAAAACAGTATATATCAGATAATATCATAAAATTAACTACAATACTCAACATGCGGCATTTACAATTACCATAACCCTTGGTCACAACACCAAGCACATCAATGAGGACTCACGCCTCCCCATCATACTCATTTGGAAATTAGGTTCATTAAATTGAGTATATTAACATCTTTCAAGATTCATTCTCTTTACTAATCCTGGTGCCGGAAAGTGACACTCCGATCCTCATATACTATCCTGGTGTCGGAAAGTGACACTTCGATCCTCATATACTATCCTGGTACCGGAACGTGGCACCCGATCCATATACTATCCTGGTGTCGGAACGTTACACTTCGATCCTCATCATACTATCCTGGTGTCGGAACGTGACACCCTATCCATATACTATCCTGGTGTCGGAACGTGACACCCGATCCATATACTATCCTGGTGTCGGAACATGATACCCAATCCATATACTATCCTGGTGTCGGAACGTGACACTCCGATACTCATCATACTATCCTGGTGCCGGAACGTGACACCCGATCCCCTAATCTCACCACTTTCGTTCATCAAGCCTTCTTTTATAACAAGGCATCATCATTAACAAAGTAGATTAGGGTTTTTCAAGATTTAGGATTCAATAGCTTCATCATGCTTATTTTATCACAATTATATAATCACATTCATTCAAGCATACAATTAAGCATATAGAAGGGTTTACAACACTACCCAATACAAATCATTCGCTTTTAAGAGTTTACTACGAATAGCATAAAAACCATAACCTACCTCCACCGAAGAATTGCGATCAAGCAATCTACTTTCCCAAAGCTGCGTCCATCCTCTCTCAAGCGATCGTTTCTCCCTCTCTCTCTTTTTGTTTTCTTTTTCTTATTCAAACCTTTTTCTTTTACCCTAATTAGCTTATAATTAAGTATAAAAGATGACAAAAGTAACCCACTAATTAATTCAAGGTTATCTCTTTTAACCCCCAAGTAATTGAATTATTAGTATTACCCACTAACTTTATCATTATAAGTAGGAATAGTCCAAAACGCCCCTTAAAATATTAAACAGAAATCCGACCCAGTCAGGGTTACGCAGACTGTGACGGCCCGTCGTGCCTGCGACGGTCCGTCCTACTGCTTCCGTCACAAGGTTCAGAGACTCGATTTATTAAAGAGTCTGTGACGGCCCGTCATACCTGTGATGGTCCATCCTGCCACTTCGTCACGAAGTTCAAAGAGTCGATTTCAGTACCCAAATTTCAGAATTCTAAGTGTTTTGGAACGAGACCCCCTCGACGGTCCGTCGTGCCCATGACGGTTTGTCGTGGGATCCGTCGACTCAGGCTGTAATTACCAGAAATAAACTCTACTGCTTAAAATGACTAACGGGTCGTTACAATAGATACCAATTTACCCATCGTTCGCCCCCGAACGATCACAAGAAGAAAAACAAGGGCGAAAAAGAGTACCTGAATCTGTAAACAGGTGTGGGTATCCTTCTTTCATATCGACCTCCTTCTCCCAAGTGGACTCTTCAACGGGTCGATTCTTCCATTGAACTTTGCTGGATGCAATCTCCCTTGATCTCAACTTGCGAATTTCTCTATCTAGAATAGCAATAGGCTCCTCCTCATAAGTCAAATTCTCATCAAGCAGAACTGAATCCCATCGAATAATGTAGTTTCCATCCACATGGTATCTTTTCAACATAGACACATGAAATACCGGATGCACTCCTGACAGTCCTGGGGGTAAGGCTAATTCATAAGCTACCTCCCCCACGCGCTTCAGAACTTCAAAGGGACCAATGTACCTCGGACTAAGCTTACCTCGCTTACCAAACCTCATCACCCCTTTCATGGGTGAAACCTTCAGTAAGACTTGCTCGCCCTCCATAAACTCCACGTCCCTAACCTTTCGATCTGCATATTCCTTCTGTCTACTTTGAGACGGTAAAAGATTTTCTTGAATGCATTTCACTTTATCTAACGATTCCCTCAGAAGGTCAGTACCCCAAGGTCTAACCTCAAATGCGTCGAACCACCCAATGGGAGACGTACATCTTCTCCCATACAATGCCTCAAATGGGGACATATCAATACTTCAGTGGTAGCTATTGTTGTATGAGAACTCTGCTAAGGGTAAGAAGTTATCCCAATGACCACCAAACTCTATCACACATGCACGAAGCATATCCTCCAAAACCTGAATCGTTCGCTCAGACTGACCATCGGTCTGAGGGTGAAATGCAGTGCTAAGATCCAATCTAGTACCTAATTCAGCATGCAATGTTTTCCAAAACATAGAAGTAAACTGCGTACCTCTATCTGATATGATGGAGAGTGGAACTCCATGTAATCGAACAATTTCGGAGATGTAAATTTTGGCTAACTTCTCTGCATTATAAGTCACCTTGACCAGGATGAAGTGAGCAGACTTAGTAAATCTGTCCACAATTACCCAAATAGAGTCAAACTTCCCCAATGTCTTTTGAAGACCAACCACGAAGTCCATTGCAATTCTCTCCCACTTCCATTCAGGAATGGGCATCCTCTGAAGTGTCCCTACAGGCCTCTGGTGTTCATACTTTACTTGCTGACAATTCGGGCATTGAGCAACAAAGTCAACAATGTCACGCTTCATTCTACTCCACCAAAAATGTTGCTTTAGTTCACGATACATCTTGGTTGCACCAGGATGTATAGAATATCTTGAACTATGAGCCTCTGCAAGAATAGTGTGGATCAAATCATCGACGCGGGGTACAAATACCCTTCCCTTAATTCTCAAAACACTTTCCTCATCGATTTTTGCTTCTTTAGCCTCTCCTCGCAACACCTTATCTCGGATCCGGATCAGTTTCTCATCATAAAATTGCTTTCCCTTGATCCTGTCAAGAAAAGAAGATCTCGCCTCCACCCTGGCCAAAAATCCTCCATTCTCATTTAATTCTAACCTCATAAAGTCGTTAGCCAGAGTCTGAACCTCTCTAGCCAATGGGCGTCTAGAAACTTGTAAGTAGGCTAAACTACCCATGCTCCCTGCCTTTCTACTTAAAGCATCTGCCACAACGTTAGCTTTTCCTTGATGATACAAGATAGTGATGTCATTGTCTTTCAGTAGTTCCATCCACCTCCTCTGTCTTAAATTCAAATCCTTCTAAGTAAAGACATACTGTAAACTACGGTGATCTGTATAAACTTCACACTTAACCCCATATAGATAATGTCTCCATTGCTTTAATGCAAACACTACTGCAGCCAACTCCAAATCATGGGTCGGATAATTACGTTCATGCACCTTTAATTGCCTCAAAGCATAAATAATTACATTCTTCTCTTGCATTAGCACTGCACCCAAACCAGAATAGGATGCATCACAATAAACAATGAAGTTCTTACCCTCTACTAGCAAGGTAAGGATAGGTGCAGTAGTCAGCAAGGTCTTGAGTTTCTGAAAGCTTTCTTCACATTCATCCGACCATACAAATGGAACATTCTGCTTAGTCAATTTCGTCAATTGGGAAGCAATAGAAGAGAATCCCTTGACAAATCGCCGGTAGTAGCTCGCTAAACCAACAAAGCTCCTTATTTCTGACACATTAGTAGGTCTTACCCAATTTCTCACTGTTTCAATCTTAGAAGGATCCACCATCACCCCATCCTTAGAAACCACATGCCCCAAAAAGGACACTGAATCTAGCCAAAACTCACACTTGGAGAATTTGGCATAAAGCCTTTTCTCCCTCAACATTTCCAATACAATTCTCAAGTGTTCCTCATGTTCCTTCTTGCTCTTTGAGTATACCAGTATATCATCAATGAATATGATGACAAAGAGATCCAGATATGGCTTAAAAATCTCGTTCATCAAGCTCATGAACGCAGCAGGGGCATTCGTAAGCCCAAAAGACATTACTAAGAACTCATAATGTCCATACCTAGTTTGAAAAGCAGTCTTTGGCACATTCGTGGCCCGTATTTTCAATTGATGATAACCAGATCTCAAATCGATTTTTGAGAAGGTACAAGCACCTTGTAACTGATCAAACAAATCATCGATGCGAGGAAGAGGGTACTTGTTCTTAACAGTTACCTTATTCAGTTGTCTGTAGTCAATGCACATCCGAAAAATTCCATCCTTCTTCTTCACAAACAAAACAGAAGCACCCCTAGGGGATGCACTTGGTCTAATTAAGCCTTTGCTCAACAACTCTTGAAGTTGGGCCTTTAACTCCCTTAACTTAGCGGGAGCCATTCTATAAGGGGGTATAGAAATGGGGCGAGTACCCGGTTCAAGATCGATGCAGAAGTCAATATCTCTATCCGGTGGCATACCACGAAGGTCTGCAGGAAACACATCTAAAAACTCGCAGACTATCGCAACTGACTCGATTGAAGGTACTTAAGTAGTATCATCCCTGAGGTGTGCCAAGAAAGCTAAACAACCCTTACTAACCATTCTCTTAGCACTAAGAAAGGAGACGATACGAACCGAATTGGAAGTGTAGTCACCCTCCCACACTAACGGATCTGTCCCAGGCTTGGCTAACGTCACAGTTTTAGCATTACAATCCAAAATTGCAAAATTTGAAGAAAGCCAAGTCATACCCAGAATTACATCGAAGTCAACCATTTCTAAGATAACCAAGTCTACATGAGTGTTGCTCCCCACAAAAGTCACAAGACAGGACCTATACACCTTTTCAACTATCATAGACTCACCCACCGGAGTAGAAACACGAATAGGCATGTCAAGCAATTCACAATGTAAATTAAGACCATTAGCAAATGAGGAAGATACATAAGAAAAAGTGGATCCAGGATCAAACAATACAGAATCCATGCAATCACAAACCAAAAGATTACCTGTGATGACAGCATCAGATGTCTCTGCTTCGGATCTCCCAAGGAAAGCATAACAATGGGCCCTATCACCTGTCTACCCGTTGCCCCTACTATGTTGCGCTGCAGTAGTTTCAGTTTGCCCGTTACCCCAGCCGTTTTGGTGACCACCATCACCTCGGCCACCACGTCCTCCCGAATAACGGCCTCTTCATTGACCACCTCTACCTCTGATTATTGGGGGTCTGTAACTCGGTTTTGGACAATTCCTCCTAATATGTCCAGTCTCTCAACATCCATAACATTCTCTGGATTCGAGCATAGGTCCCTATGAGAATGACGAAGTCTGGGGATAACCACAAAACTCAGAGAAATGTTGGCCGGTCTGCGGTGGACCCCCAACTACAGTCTGTAGTGAAGACTGGATAGGTCGGGCTGGGTAACCTCCTGAACCCTGCCCTCTGGAGTAAGAACCATTAAACTCACCACCCTTACGAAACCTTTTAGATGTCGATGCTAGGGTGAAGTCATCTGGCTTCACTCCCTCCACCTCTATCATGAAGTCTACCACTTCCTGAAAGGATTTCACTGTAGCCGCTACCTGTAAGGCTGAAATCCGCAAATCTGACCTCAACCCCTTCACAAAACGGCGAATCTGCTCTTGTGGACTGAAGCAAAGCTGGGTGGCATATCTGGAGAGTGCACGAAACTTAGCCTCATAAGCAGTAACCGACTTCCTGCCTTGCTCTAGGCTTAGAAACTCATCTTTCCTCCTATCCCTCAAAGTGCGGGGTATATACTTCTCCATAAATAAACTAGAGAATGATGCCGAAGTCATATGTGGTGCCTCTGTTGGTTGACACTCCACATGTGACCGCCACCACAGTTTGGCGTTCCCTTGAAATTGATAGGTCACAAACTCGACGCTAAATCGTTCTACTATACCCATCTTGTGTAGTAACTCATAAATCGTAGGCATCCTCAGATTCAGCACCCTTGAAGTCCGGAGGTTTCAATTTCAAGAACATACTGAAAAGTTCATGCTGATCAATTGTCATTATAGGCCCTGTAGTCAAACGAGGAAACGTGCCTATTTCCAATGAGGCATCCATGCGGGGAGCCCCAGCAGTTGCATGTTGTACTCCCGGAACCTGAGGTGCTGGTGCAGAAAACACTGGAGGTGTCTGGCCCTGATCAGATAACCCGCTAAGATAAAGAAAAGAAGCTGATTAATCATCTCTGGGTAGGTTGGGGGGGTAATTCCTCATTCTGCACCTGTTCGCTCTCCACTTCCTCACCCTCTCTTAATACTTCCTCAGTCGGTGGAGGAGTCACCGCCCTAGTACCAGATGGGCCAGGTGTTTGACCTCTTCCTCTAGAGGACGTCCTCCCGCGACCTCTACCACGGCCTCTTGCCACTGCCCCTCTTTTTCTTGCTACAGCCCCAGTGGCTGGCTCAAACGCATCTTGTCTTGCCGGTGTTGGTTTTGGCACGGTTGTGGCTCTAGTTCTAACCATCTGTGAAATAGAGTGAAGATGGTCAGATACCAATTTGTATCACCTAGATACCAATTGGATCCAAGTAATAGCACGAAAGAAAGAAAGAATGGAATTTTCCTAAAGTCTTATAGCCTATCAAAGAAAAGTAAAGGCGTCCTCCTACTGTTCCATAAGACTCTACTAGACTCGTTCTTGTGTGATGAGACCAACGAACCTAATGCTCTGATACTAAGTTTGTCACGACCCAAAACGAGCCTCGAGTGGCACCCACACTTATCCTAATATGTGAGCGAACCAACCAATCTAAACCCCAACATTTCAAACATAAATAACATAATATAATGCGGAAGACTTAAACTCATTAATGAAAATCGATTAAATAACTTCTAAAAACACAAACACTTATTATTATCCCCAAAATCTGGAAGTCATCATCACAAGAACTTCTATCCTCAAATTACTAATTCTAAGAGTATCTAGAAAGCTAGAATAAATAAAAAGCTAGTCCATGCCGGAACTTCAAGGCATCAAGACATGAAGAAGAAGATCCAGTCCAAGCTAGAAGTTTTAGCTCACCCTGAAATCCGGTGTAATGAAGACTGGCTAGAGTTGCGGTTGAGTTGAAGACGACGGTACGTTCGTTGTACTCCACAAATAACAAGAAAAAAACATACAAGTAGGGGTCAGTACAAACACAAGTACTGAGTATATATCATCGGCCAACTCAAAATAGAAAACAGTATATACCAGATAATATCATAAAATCAACTACAATACTCAACATGCGGCATTTACAATTACCATAACCCTTGGTCACAACACCAAGCACATCAATGAGGACTCACGCCTCCCCATCATACTCATTTGGAAATTAGGTTCATTAAATTGAGTATATTAACATCTTTCAAGATTCATTCTCTTTACTAATCCTGGTACCGGAACGTGACACTCTGATCCTCATATACTATCCTGCTGTCGGAACGTGACACTCCGATCCTCATATACAATCCTGGTACCGGAACGTGGCACCCGATCCATATACTATCCTGGTGTCGGAACGTGACACTCCGATCCTCATCATACTATCCTGGTGTCGAAACGTGACACCCGATCCATATACTATCCTGGTGTCAGAACGTGACACCCGATCCATATACTATCCTGGTGTCGAAAGGTGACACCCGATCCATATACTATCCTGCTGTCGGAACGTGACACTCCGATCCTCATCATACTATCCTGGTGCCGGAACGTGACACCCGATCCCTTAATCTCACTACTTTCGTTCATCAAGCCTTCATTTATACCAAGGCATCATCATTAACAAAGTAGATTAGGGTTTTTTAAGATTTAGGATTCAATAGCTTCATCATGCTTATTTTAACACAATTATATAATCACATTCATGCAAGCATAAAATTAAGCATATAGAAGGGTTTACAACACTACCCAATACATATCATTCGCTATTAAGAGTTTACTACGAATAGCATAAAAACCATAACCTACCTCCACCGAAGAATTGCGATCAAGCAATCTACTTTCCCAAAGCTGCGTCCTTCCTCTCTCTCAAGCGATCGTTTCTCCCTCTCTCTCTGTTCTTTTTCTTTTTCTTATTCAAACCCTTTTTCTTTTACCCTAATTAGCATATATTAAGTATAAAAGATGACAAAAGTAACCCACTAATTAATTCAAGGTTATCTCCTTTAACCCCCAAGTAATTGAATTATTAGTATTACCCACTAACTTTATCATTATAAGCAGGAATAGTCCAAAACGCCCCTTAAAATATTAAACAGAAATCCGACCCAGTCAGGGTTACGCAGACTTTGATGGCCCGTCGTGCCTGCGACGGTCCGTCCTGCTGCTTCCGTCACAATGTTCAGAGACTCGATTTATTAAAGAGTCTGTGGCGGCCCGTCATGCCTGTGACGGTCCGTCCTGCCACTTCGTCACGAAGTTTAGAGAGTCGATTTCAGTACCCAAATTTCAGAATTCTAAGTGTTTTGGAACGAGACCCCCTCGACGGTCCGTTGTGCCCATGACGGTCCATCGTGGGATCCGTCGACTCAGGCTGTAATTTTTAGAAATAAACTCTACTGCTCAAAACGATTAACGGGTCGTTACATGTTATTAGGCCCAGAATGAGATAGATTAGTATGAGAAAAATGAATATACTAAAATGATTATGTGGCTCTGATTTTACTGTAGAAATAAATTTTTATATACATAATTCATTGTAGTTATCCTTTATTATTTCATCCAATGACAGGTGAGGATTATGAATATTCTCAATGTTAATTTATATAGTAATTTAACATAAATTCATCACTAATACTAATTGATAACCAAAGGAAATCAAAAGGGTTGACAATCAATAGGATTTAATTGAACCACATACCTCCTCTATTAATATTTATGTTATCTATCACACGGGAACTTGATCGTGCTTAGTTTTGTCCTTAAAATAATTGTTAAAGAATCAATCTTTTCCCTCTGATTGGTTATACATGTTCTCTCTATTGTTCAAATGTAACATATCCCTTGATCTTTCAAAATATTATTATGAAAACACTTTTGGAATGATGATTGAAAATGAAGCTTTACAAATTTCGCATGTATTATATATAACATTAAATAAGGGGTAGTATATTCCTAATAAATAACTAAAAATATATTCTCTAACTACTAATGTTTATGTTTCATTTATATGGAACTAAATAATCATTTCACAATATGTTTTGATGTTACTATGTGTTTTTTTATTGGAACACCAATGAGGCTTAACCTTAAATATGCAACATAGACTTCAATATATTTTTTTTTTGAATATCAATGAACTATGATGTGAAATAATATAATACTAAGTAAGTAAATCAATAAGTCCTATAAATTAATACAGATATAGTCAATACTATAAAGAAATACAGAGATAGTCCAAAAATATACGAAAAGTATTATAAATTGTATGTTTTCTTAAATATTATTCAAGGTTGTATAATTCAATTTAATTTCAAGAAATGAAAAATATCACACAAATTGAGATTTTTACATTTCTCGAGTTTCTAAGAATTCTGAGAACAATTTTGTATTTTATGTTATATCACTCTTCTTACCAAATTATTGTTAAAGCTCTCGTGAATCTTCTTCTACAATCAAGACACGTTAGCTTACCTAGCTTTTATAATTATAATGAGAAGAAAATATGAATAGTGAAGGAATATGTAAAAAAAAAGCTAATGAAAATTAATATACGTAAGTTGTAGAGAAAAAATTCTTTTATAAATGAATAGAATGTCACGACCCAAATCGGATCACGACTGGCACCCACACTTACCCTCCTATGTGAGCGAACCAACCCATCTAAACCTTAACGTTTCAATATAATATCAACAGAAAGTAATGCGGAAGACTTAACTCATTAATAAAAACCAATTCAATAACTTCTAAAATCCAACATCTATTATTCCCCAAAATCTGAAAGTCATCACCACAAGAACATCTACAATCAAATGACTAAACTAAGAGTATTCTAAAAGCCAAAACAAGAAAAAGCTAGTCTATGCCGGAACATCAAGGCATCAAGACGTGAAGAGGAAGATCCAGTCCAAGCTAGAAGCATTAGCTCACCCTGATATCCGGAGTAATGAAGACTTGCTAGAGTTACTGTTGAGTCGAAGATGACGGCACGTTTGCTGAACTCCACAAATAAACAAGAAGAAGATGTAAAAGTAGGGGTCAGTACAAAACATGGGTACTGAGTAGATATCATCGGCCAACTCAAAATAGAAATCAATATATACCAAGTAATATCATAAAATCAACTATGATACTCGACATGTAGCAACAACAAGTACTATATCATTAACAATTACCGTCAAGTTCACACTTGAGGACTCAAGCCTCAATACCATACTCATTTGGAAATTATGTTCATTAGATTGAGTATATTAACATCTTTCAAGATTCATTATCTTTATTTCTCTTGTGTCGGTACGTGACACTCCGCTCCCTCATATTCATTAATCCTCTTGTGTCGGTACATGACACTCCGATCCCCTACTACTATGTGTCGGAACGTGACACTCCGATCCCCTAAATCTCATTCTATCAATTCATCAAGCCTTCTCTTATACCAAGGCATCATCAATCTCATTACTTTAGTTCATCAAGCCTTCTTTCATACTAAGGCATCATCATCTCATTACTTTAGTTCATCAAGCCTTCTTTCATACCAAGGCATCATCATTAACAAGAGATTGGGTTTTCTTTTCAAGATTTAGGATTCAATAGCTTCACCATGCTTATTATATCACAATTACATAATCACATTCATGCAAGCATACAATTAAGCATATAGAAGGGTTTACAATACTACCAATACATATCATTCGCTATTAAGAGTTTACTACGAATAGCATAAAACCATAACCTACCTCCACCGAAGATTCGTGATCACGCAAGCAATTTCTCAAGCTTTGTGTTTTTTTTCCTCTCGTTCGATCCTCTCTCTATCGTTTCTCTTTCCTTCTCTTTGTTCTTTCTATTTTCTTTATTCAAACCCTTTTTCTTTTACCCTAATTAGTATATAATTAAGAATAAAAGATGGCAATAATAACCCACTAATTAACTTAAGGTTACCTCTTTTAACCCCCAAGTAATTAGATTTATTAACATTAACCCACTAACTTTATAATTAAAGCAGGAATAGTCAAAAACTTCCCTTAAAACGTATAAAGAAATCCGACCCAGACTGGGATTACGCAACCTGCGACGGCCAGTTGTGCCTACGACGGTCCGTCTTGCAGGTCGTCGCAAGGTCCAGAGAGTGGATTTCCACTGAAGACTCTGTGACGGTCCGTCACACCTGTGACGGTCCGTCCTGCCATTTCGTTACGAAGTTCAGAGAGTCAATTTTCAGTACCCAATTTCAGATTTTCTAAGTGTTTTGAAACGAGACCCTGCGACGGTCCGTCGTGCCCATGACGGTCCGTCGTGGGGTCCGTCGCCTCAGCCTATTTTTTCAGAAATAAAATCTGCTGCTCAAAACGACTAAACAGGTCGTTACAATAGATACTAATTTACCCATCGTTCGTCCCCGAACGATCACAAGAAGGAAAACAAGGGCGAAAAGGAGTACCTGAATCTGTAAACAGATGTGGGTATCTTCCTCGCATATCTGCCTCCTTCTCCCAAGTGGCTTCTTCAACGGGTCGATTCTGCCATTGAACTTTGATGGATGCAATCTCCCTTGATCTCAACTTGCGAATTTCTCTATCTAGAATGGCAACAGGTTCCTCCTCATTAGACAAATTCTCATCAAGCAAAACTGAATCCCAACGGATAATGTAGTTTCCATCCCCATGGTATCTTTTCAACATCGACACATGGAATACTGGATGCACTCCGGACAGCCCTGGAGGCAAGGCTAACTCATAAGCCACCTCCCCTACTCGCTTAAGTACTTCAAATGGACCAATATACCTTGGGCTAAGTTTACCTCGCTTACCAAACCGCATCACCCCTTTCATTGGCGAAACCTTCAACAAGACTTGTTCACCCTCCATGAACTCCAAGTCCCTAACCTTTCGATCTGCACATTCCTTTTGCCTACTTTGCGCCGCTAACAGCTTTTCTTGAATAGATTTCACTTTCTCTAATGAATCCCTCAAAAGGTCAGTACCCCAAGGTCTAACCTCAAATGCATCAAACCACCCAATGGGAGACCTACATCTTCTCCCATATAGTGCCTCAAATGGGGCCATATCAATGCTTGAGTGATAGCTATTGTTGTAGGAGAACTCCGCTAAGGGTAAGAAGCTATCCCAATGACCACCAAATTCTATCACACATGCACGAAGCATATCCTCCAACACTTGAATCGTTCGCTCAGACTGACCATCGGTCTGAGGATGGAACGCAGTACTAAGGTCCAACCTAGTACCCAATTCCACATGCAATGTTTTCCAAAACATAGAAGTAAACTGCGTACCTCTATCTGATATAATGGAGAGTGGAACCCCATGCAATCGCACCACTTCCGAGATGTAAAGTTTGGCTAACTTCTCTGCATTGTAAGTCACCTTGACCGGAATGAAGTGAGCAGACTTTGTTAACCTATCAACAATTACCCAAATAGAATCAAACTTTCCCAATGTCTTTGGAAGACCAACCACGAAATCCATTGCAATCCTTTCCCACTTCCATTTAGGAATGGGCATTCTCTGAAGTGTTACTCCTGGCCTCTGGTGTTCATACTTTACTTGCTGATAGTTTGGACATTTGGCAAAAAACTCAACAATATCACGTTTCATTCTACTCCACCAAAAGTGTTGCTTTAGGTCACGATACATCTTGGTTGCACCCGGATGTATCGAATACCTTGAACTATGAGCCTCTGTCAGAATAGTGTTGATCAAATCATCGACGCGGGGTACACATTCCCTTCCCTTAATCCTCAAAACACCTTCCTCATCGATTGTTGCTTCTTTAGCCTCTCCTTGCAACACTTTATCTCGGACCCGGATCAATTTTTCATCATTAAACTGCTTTCCCTTAATATTGTCAAGGAAGGAAGATCTTGCCTCCACACAAGCTAAAAATCCTCCCTTCTCATTTACTTCTAATCTCATAAAGTCGTTAGCCAGAATCTGAACTTCTCTAGCCAATGGGCGTCTAGAAGCTTGCAAGTGAGCTAGACTTCTCATGCTTCCCGCCTTTCTACTTAAAGCATCCGCTACAACATTCGCCTTCCCCGGATGATACAAAATAGTGATGTCGTAGTCCTTCAGTAGTTCCATCCATCTCCTCTGTCTCAAGTTCAAATCATTCTGAGTAAAGACATACTGAAGGCTACGATGATCCGTGTAGATCTCACACTTAACCCCATATAAATAGTGTCTCCATTGCTTTAGTGCAAACACTACCGCGGCCAATTCCAAATCATGAGTTGGGTAGTTACGTTCATGCACTTTTAATTGTCTTGAAGCATAAGCAATCACATTCTTCTCTTGCATTAGCACTGCACCCAAACCCGAATAGGATGCATCACAATAGACAATGAAATTCTTACCTTCCACTGGCAAGGTGAGAATCGGTGCAGTAGTCAACAGAGTCTTGAGCTTCTGAAAGCTTTCCTCACACTCGTCTGACCATACAAATGGAACATTTTGCTTAGTCAAGTTCGTCAGTTGGGAAGCAATAGAAGAGAATCCCTTGACAAATCGGCGGTAGTAGCTAGCTAACCCAACAAAGCTCTTTATTTCTGACACATTAGTAGGTCTTACCCAATTCTTCACTGTCTCAGTCTTAGAAGGATCCACCATCACTCCATCCTTAGAAACCACGTGCCCCAAGAAGGACACTGCATCTAGCCAAAACTCACACTTAGAGAACTTGGCATAAAGCTTTTTCTCCCTCAACCTTTCTAATACCATTCTCACATGCTCCTCATGTTCCTCCTTACTTTTAGAGTATATCAGTATATCATCAATAAATACGATCACAAAGAGATCCAAATATGGCTTAAAAATCCCGTTCATCAAACTCATGAACGCAGCAGGGGCATTTGTAAGGCCAAAAGACATCACTACAAATTCGTAATGCCCATACCTGGTTCTACAAGCAGTTTTTGGCACATCCGTTGCCCGTATTTTCAATTGATGGTAACCGGATCTCAAGTCAATCTTAGAGAAGACACAAGCACCTTGTAACTGATCGAACAAGTCATCAATGCGAGGAAGAGGATACTTGTTCTTTATGGTTACCTTGTTTAACTGCCGGTAGTCTATGCACATCCGAAAACTCCCATCCTTCTTCTTTACAAACAAAACCGGAGCACCCCAAAGAGATGCACTTGGTCTAATGAAGCCTTTGCTCAACAACTCTTGAAGTTGGGCTTTTAACTCTCTTAACTCCGCGGGAGCCATTCTATAAGGGGGTATAGAAATGGGGCGAGTACCCGGTTCAAGATCAATACAGAAGTCAATATCCCTATCTGGTGGCATACCAGGAAGATCTGCAGGGAACACATCCAGAAACTCATGGACCACCGAAACCGACTCAATCGAAGGCACTTGGGTAGTGTCATCCTTGAGAAGTGCCGAGAAAGCTAAACACCCTTTACTATCCATTTTCTTAGCACGAAGAAAGGAGATGATACGCACCGGATTGGAAGTGTAGTCACCCTCCCACACTAACGGATCTGTCCCAGGCTTGGCTAACGTCACCGTTTTAGCATTACAATCCAAGATCGCAAATTGCGGAGAAAGCCAAGTCATACCCAGAATTACATCAAAATCAACCATTTCTAAGATAACCAAATATACATAAGTGTTACTCCCCACAAAAGTCACCAGACAAGACCTATACACTTTTTCAACTATCACAGACTCACCCACCGGAGTAGAAACACGAATAGGCATGTCAAGTAATTCACAATGCAAATTAAGACCATTAGCAAATGAGGAAGATACATAAGAAAATGTGGATCCGGGATCAAACAATACAGAAACCATGCAATCACAAACTAGAAGATTACCTGTGATGACAGCATCAGATGTCTCCACCTCCGATCTCCCAGGGAAAGCATAACAATGGTCCCTTTCGTTTGTTTGTCCGTTGCCCCTACCATGTTGTGATGTAGTGGCTCCGGTTTTCCCATCACCCCGGCTGTTTTGGTGACCAACATTACCTCGACAACCACGTCCTCCAGAATAACGGCCTCTACCATGACTACCTCTACCTCTAGCTATTGGGGGTCTATAACTCTGTTTGGGACAATTCCTTCTAATATGTCCAGTCTCCCCACATCCATAACAGTCTCTGGAGTCAAGCATAGGTCTCTCAGAGAAGTGTTGACCGGTCTGAGGTGGACCCCCAACTACAGTCTGTAGTGAAGACTGAATGGGTCGAACTGAGTAACCTCCGGAACCCTGTCCTCTAGAGTAAGAACCATTAAACTCACCTCCCTTTCGAAACCTCTTTGATGTCGATGCCATGGTGAATTCATCTGGCTTCACTCCTTCCACCTCTACCACGAAATCTACCACTTCTTGGAAGGATTTTGCCGTAGCCGCTACCTGTAAGGCTGAAATCCGCAACTCTGACCTCAACCCCTTCACAAAACGACGAATCCGCTCTTGTGGACTAAAACAAAGTTGGGTGGCATATCTGGATAGTGCACGAAACTTAGCCTCATATGCATTGACCGACATCCTACCTTGTTGTAGGCTCAAGAACTCATCCCTTTTCCTATCCCTCAAAGTCCGGGGGATATACTTCTCCATAAACAAGCTAGAGAATGAGGCCCAAGTCATAGGTGGTGCCTCTGTTGGTTGACACTCAACATGTGACCGCCACCACATTTTGGCGTTCCCTTGAAACTGATAAGTCATAAAATCAACACCAAACCGTTCTACTATACCCATCTTGTGTAGTAGCTCATGACAGTCAACCAGAAAATCATAGGCATCCTCAGATTCAGCACCCTTAAAGACTGGAGGTTTCAATTTCAAGAACTTACTGAAAAGTTCATGTTGATCATTTGAAATTATAGGCCCTGTAGTCAGACGAGGGAACGTGCCTATTTCCAATGAGGCATCCATACGAGGAGCCGCAGTAGCCGCACGTTGTACCTCCGGACCCTGAGGTGCTGGTGCAAAAAACACTGGAGGTGCTTGACCTTGATCAGATAACCCACTAAGATAAGCAAGAACCTGATTGATCATGTCTGGGGTAGGTTGGGGAGGCAATCCCTCATTCTGTACTTGTTCAGTTTCCCCTTCCTCACCCTCTCTCACTACCTCTTCAGTCGATGGAGGAGTCACTGCCCTAGTATCATATGGGCTAGGTGCTCGTCCTCTTCCTCTAGAGGACGTCCTCCCACGACCTCTACCACAGCCTCTTGCCATTACTCTTCCTCGAGCTACAGCCCCAGTGGCTGGCTCAGACGCTTCTTGTCTTGCCGATGTTGATGTTGGCTCAGTCGTTGCTCTAGTTCTAACCATCTGCGAAATAGTGTGAAGATGGTCAGATACCAATTTGTATCACCTAGATACCAATTGGATCCAAGTAATAGCACGAAAGACAGAATGAAAGAATGGAATTTTCCTAAAGTCTTATAGCTTCTGAAAGAAAAGTAATGGCGTCCCCCTACCGTTCCTTAAGACTCTACTAGACTCGTTCTTGTGTGATGAGACCAACGAACCTAATGCTCTGATACCAAGTTTGTCACGACCCAAATCGGATCGCGACTGGCACCCACACTTACCCTCCTATGTGAGCGAACCAACCCATCTAAACCTTAACGTTTCAATATAATATCAACAGAAAGTAATGCGGAAGACTTAACTCATTAATAAAAACCAATTCAATAACTTCTAAAATCCAACATCTATTATTCCCCAAAATCTGGAAGTCATCACCACAAGAACATCTATAATCAAATGACTAAACTAAGAGTATTCTAAAAGCTAAAACAAGTAAAAGCTAGTCCATGCCGGAACATCAAGGCATCAAGACGTGAAGAGGAAGAACCAGTCCAAGCTAGAAGCATTAGCTCACCCTGATATCCGGAGTAATGAAGACTGGCTAGAGTTACTGTTGAGTTGAAGACACGTTTGCTGCACTCCACAAATAAACAAGAAGAAGACGTAAAAGTAGGGGTCAGTACAAAACACGGGTACTGAGTAGATATCATCGGCCAACTCAAAATAGAAATCAATATATACCAAGTAATATCATAAAATCAACTATGATACTCAACATGTAGCAACAACAAGTACTATATCATTAACAATTACCATCAAGTTCACACATGAGGACTCAAGCCTCAATACCATACTCGTTTGGAAATTATGTTCATTAGATTGAGTATATTAACATCTTTCATGATTCATTATCTTTATTTATCTTGTGTCGGTACGTGACACTCCGCTCCCTCATATTCATTAATCCTCTTGTGTCGGTACGTGACACTCCGATCCCCTACTACTATGTGTCGGAACGTGACACTCCGATACCCTAAATCTCATTCTATCAATTCACCAAGCCTTCTCTTATACCAAGGCATCATCAATCTCATTACTTTAGTTCATCAAGCCTTCTTTCATACCAAGGCATCATCATCTCATTACTTTAGTTCATCAAGCCTTCTTTCATACCAAGGCATCATCATTAACAAGAGATTGGATTTTCTTTTCAAGATTTAGGATTCAATAGCTTCACCATGCTTATTATATCACAATTACATAATCACATTCATGCAAGCATACAATTAAGCATATAAAAGGGTTTACAATACTACCAGTACATATCATTCGCTATTAAGAGTTTACTACGAATAGCATAAAACCATAACCTACCTCCCCCGAAGATTCGTGATCAAGCAAGCAATTTCCCAAGCTTTGTGTTTTTTTTCCTCTCGTTCGATCCTCTCTCTATCGTTTCTCTTTCCTTCTCTTTGTTCTTTCTATTTTCTTTATTCAAACCCTCTTTCTTTTACCCTAATTAGTATATAATTAAGAATAAAAGATGGCAATAATAACCCACTAATTAACTTAAGGTTACCTCTTTTAACCCCCAAGTAATTAGACTTATTAACATTAACCCACTAACTTTATAATTAAAGCAGGAATAGTCAAAAATGTCCCTTAAAACGTATAAAGAAATCCGACCCAGACTGGGATTACGCAACCTGCGACGGCCCGTCGTGCCTGCGATGGTCCGTCTTGCAGGTCGTCGCAAGGTCCAGAGAGTAGATTTCCACTGAAGACTCTGTGACGGTCCGTCACACCTGTGACGGTCCGTCCTGCCATTTCGTTACGAAGTTCAGAGAGCCGATTTTCAGTACCCAATTTCAAATTTTCTAAGTGTTTTGAAACGAGACCCTGCGACGGTCCGTCGTGCCCATGAAGGTCCGTCGTGGGGTCCGTCGCCTCAGCCTGTTTTTCCAGAAATAAAATCTGCTGCTCAAAATGACTAAACAGGTCGTTACATAGAAAAATAGTAACAATTGTTGGAAACTTTCAGATTTATTCCATAAAGTTTGTAGAAATTGATTGTGGGTTCTGTTTTATTTTGTTAGTAACTTTTGGCATTCATATTTGATGCATTTGTTAAGCGGTAAGTCTTTGGATATTTAAACAAACAAGATAAAGCAAAATAATAGGAAATCTTTTTTAAAAAACTAAAAATTAACAAATAAAACTCCTTAACTTTTAAGAGTGTGTATTTAGATTTTTGTCCATAAACACATAATAATGTTGAATGTAATGTTATATAATTAATGTGTATTTACATTTTTGTCCATAAATATTATATTTTACAAGGACATTTTCATAATTCAACTTTTAACTTGGTGATTCCCACTTATATTAATATATATGATATAGGATATATTGATAAAAACATTACAAATAAATCACTACTAAAAATATATATAAAAAAAATATTTTAAATATACACAGCCCATGAGCTGGCATTTGAGACTTGCGGGTTGGGCCTACGAGGCTAGAGGGCCAAATGAAACTGGGCTAAAAAGTCTCGTTCCTAAATGAATAAAAAAATTTAGACCTTACTACACTTAATTCAAGGATGGGGTTGGACCGGCCTAGCGGGCCAAGCCCATTTTGACAGCTCTATCAATGGGATCTCACTATGAGAAGCCGAACACAAGAAACCCAATTTGGTCCGCCCCAAATTCAAGCCCATGTTAAAAGAGAACATCGAGGTGTTATTTTTGTATTTAAATTAGTATGAGTGTCGCAGCGTACCCCGCTAAATCAATCATACAACTTGTAATTTATAGTACCTTTTTAATGTAATATTGTAATTATATATGTTATTTTTCATGTCTCAATTTATGTTGATAGATTTTTTTAGAGTCGGTTGATTTTTTCTTGAAATTTTTTTGAAAATGTCAATATTTAACATTTAAGATGGCTCATTAGAACCACTTTCAATATATAGTAAACAAGTCAAAATTTCATTTTGTCATGTATTTTATTTATGTTATTATTATTTTTATTTATTTAAAAAAAATACAATTTTATATAACAAATTGGAGGAATTTAAGGGGGGGGGGGGGGTTAAATAAGGAACAAATGATTAAAAGTCTCATAGTTACAATTTATCAAAATGCACCAACATCCATCTCTTTATTCTTCTTTCAACATGTTCTTAAAAACACAAATTTCACCATTGTTCTAAACAAATTCGATATTCAATTTTCACTGATTATTATTATGAAAATTTATGATGATACGTTATAGTTTTATCTATTAAATTTAATTTTTTTAATTTAGAAATTTTAACACCTATAGTTTTATATTTTATTTGACATAATTTTTCACAATTTATTTGTTTTATTTTTCAAAATTTTGTGTCCTTGCTTAAATCGCATTCATTCCAATATGTATACCATTTGTTGTATTTGTATTCATTCTAGTTGTCATGTTGTATTTTGCATTATAAAACTTGAATTTCTTTATTAGTTTGTATTCATTTCATTATGTATGTCAAATAAATACATAGTTATTTAAGAAACATATTTGTATTCGTATATTTTTTTCACTGTGTATTTATTTTTCTCTTCAAAATCTTACTTCTTTTCCTATGTTGTATTCATTCCAATATGTACATTGTTTGTATTTGTATTATATTTGTTCTAGTTTTTATATTGTATTTTGTATAATGGTGCATAAAATATAAAATAATATGATCTAATTCAAAACCTGATTGTATACCATCAGGACAAATACAAATTCAAATCTAAATACAAACTACAAGGTCTACAAATTGATATTGAAAATACAAAACGAGCCTAATAAAATACAAAATCTATTTTACTACACTACAACACAAATGATTATTAATTATCTCTAAATATGTATTTTTAACGAAAATTGTCACTCTTTGTATATGTCCCTAAAACCTATAGCGACATTGGTTCTAATTACACTTAACTAATGCCGCTAATGTCTTTAGCACTATTTATTAGTGTCAATATTTAATGCCGCTAAAATTTGTTTTTGTTGTAGTGCTAATGCAATTAGTATGAATACCTAAACAACGAATAGGGTAAATAAATGGTATTTTTGTTATTTAGAATTGAAAATGAATCAAAATCAAATATAAATACATACAATCTAGTATACAAAGTGATATTGAAAATACAAAATGAGCAAAATACTTATGCATATTGCATACTCCATTTTAATAGAAAAAATCTATCTTCCCACTAAACACACAAGACGTTCCGTTCAATAGTGAAGAGGTAGTATATTCACGAGCACCTATAGTGTGATCAACCTCATAGAAGAAAAGCATCAATCAAAATATCACATTAAAAATCGTAAGATACATCGATGGAACAATAGAAAGAGAGAGGGGGGGGGGGGATTTGAGGTAGAAATATAGAGAGAATATTAGAATGTTGGTTCTATTTCTACTTTTAATCGTTAATAGAGTCAAACTAGGTAACTGATTTGAAAAATAGAAGGATAATAAATTAATTATATTAAGATGTATTATATTTGCTAAAATAATGGCATAATGACATTTTCAAATCAGTTACCTATTATAAAATCAATGCTGAAGAAAAAAACACCTTAATTATTTGTATTTGATAGAATGTTGGGATTCTCCATGGCAGAATCATTAGGCTAAACAAAACAACATTCACTTCACTTACCGAAAAAAATTATTTTTGACACTCTTGATAAATTTTCTAATTACGCCACCGACCAGTTGAGAAACGCTCATGATTTGAGCCTATTGTGAGAATATAAAAGTCTAGGCACAAGAGTACATGAAAAAAATGTATTATGATCAATCATCAAATAGGGAAAAATGTATATACTAACAAACTATTAAATCAAGTTAAATATTATAACCATAGTTTGATTTGATTATACTCCGTAGAAAATTTTTGCTATTTCGCCTCTCTCCCCGATGAATCTCAGTCGGCACTCTCGTTCTTATTGGGCGGTGTATCCTCGCGTCTCACACTTTATAAATATATATATATATATATATATATATATATATATATATATATATATATATATATCTTCCCTCCCCTCTCTCTCCTCTCTTGATCTCGCGAGCCGCTCGCCACTCTTATTCACCTCTCACTTTATATAAGCACAAATGTATAAAAATTGTGTTTCTGTTTGTATAAAGCGAGATAAAATTGTATATACAAATACACATAAATATATTTTCATCCTATACACTTAAAATATTACAAATAAAGATCCTCCCCTGCCTATTTTTCTTTTGTCTTTCTCTTTTTCTCACTTTATACAAATGCAAATATACAATTTTTCGTATGTGTTTCTGAAATATACATATGAATAACCATATTTATATACATATACTGAAATATAAATCTTAATAGACACTCATATATGTATAGTGAAATACATATATTTATAGTCATTCGTATATTTATATCGAATTTTACAAATCACAAACTCCATAGCAACATAAAATTATCTTTGGAACGCAATTATTCAAACTACAGCTGTAACATACAAGTATGATTTTTATGTTTGTTATATGTGAAAGTTACCTAGGTAGGTCAATGGGTAGAACTATCAAAATGGACTATCCCAACCCAACCCTAATGGGCTAGAAAGTTAAATTGGTTGAGACGAGATAACCCTTTTAATTAAAGGGTCTGTAGAATAACATCCCAACAGAGCCCTAAGCGGGCCACGGGTTGGGATGAGTTGACCCTTCAATGAAAGAATGAATAATATTACTATCTTAGAAAGAGTATCTAAGAGTATTGAATGTTAACGTCTCTGAACACGTCATCATTTACATACAAATTTTTATTTATGAATCACACACTTCGGTGAATACTACAAATACATTTATAAATCACTCACTTTAGTGAATACTTGCAAAAATACATAATATTCAACATAAGATTTAGCGGGAAAATATTAAAAATTCCGCCATTCCTCCCACAAAAAGCTAGCTAGTTTAAAAGATTTGATTTTTTTTAAATATCTATATATAAAAACATTACAAATAAATCACTACTAAAAATATATCTATAAAAAATATTTTAAATATTCATAGCTTACAGAATAACATTAGAGGCTGCGGGTTGGGCTCAAAGTCTAGCAGGACAAATGAGGCTGGACTAAAAAACCTCATTCCTAAATAGGCCAAAAAAATTAGGTTCAACCCCACTTAATTCAAAGGTTGGGTTGGGCCGGCATAACGGGCAAAACCTATTTTGACAGCTTTATCAATGGGTCTCAAAATTATAAGCCCTATACAAGAAACCCAATTTGCTTCGGCCCAAATTCGGGCCATGTTGAAAGAGAACACTTAGGGTTTTTTCATATTGTAAATTAGCGAGAGCGCCACAACGTAAACTATTGCCTCCTAGATACCCTTCTAATCAATCATAAAAGATAGCAGATAAATCCCCCACCCCACCACTAGTCGAGTACAGTTTCCTTTTGATTTCTCCCTTGTAGCCATCACTCGAGTTCGCGCAAGTGTATTCACACCCCCAAACGTCTTTTTCAGTTGATGTAATAGAGAAAGGAAGTTGGATCATGAAGTCAATAATCAACGCTATCAATTGATGTATGTCATTTATGCTAAATGAGGTATTTGCAATTCATTTATGTTAGTCCTAACTAGGGGTGTACATAAGACGGTTCGATTTTTCATTAAAAAAAATCTAAATCAATTATGTTAGTTTATTAAATCTAAAAGCCAAATCACACCACGCAGGGTCGGTTTTTGTTGGTTTTGGTCGGTTCTTTCGGTTTTTATCAATTTTTTGTTTTTTTTTGTTTTTTACAACTATATGGTATTCTGAAAAAGAGATCAAATATATTTTCATGTGATAAGCTAAACTTCAGAAATGTTAAATGAATATAAATTTTCGTAAAATCGTTAAAATTCATATGAGTACAAAATATATGTTTTTTAATATATCAACGTTCATTACGTTAAATTAATAATATTGAAGGATACGGTCAAACTGAATACAAAACGAAATTCTATCTACCATATCCGTTAACAAATCTATTTTACAAAATTAAAAAATCCAAAAAATATTAGTTGTCTAACTTTAATAAGTTAGATCACCCATTAATTTTACCCCTGAAGACCTAACCCAAATGAAAAATAATTCAAACATGTATTTTTCTATACCCAAAAATTAATTATTTAATATAAAAAATCAAACAATTTCTTACATTTTTTGGGATAGGAGCTGGTAGGGAGTGTGGGCTGATAAAAAACACTCTAACAGTATTTTGTATTTAAAGCTTTCAATAAGATCTGCACTATAATATGATTATCCATATTATCCACTGGGTAACTCATTTTTATCCATTTAAAGATGAGTCGAATACTTCATCTATTTTTGTTTAACTGGTTTTTTGATCGACTCAACTCGCTCTTTGTCACTCCTACATGTTATTATTCTTCGTAATGCGTTTAGAATGACAACATTTTAGTCACATTAGTGTTTCACACTATTCTTTAAATAAGACTTCCTAAAAACTTTTAGTATTCTAATGGTTATGTGATTTGACTCAGGTTCATATTTATGGATTCAGAGGATGATGGCTATAGTTCAAGATGGTTTTTTAAAAAAGTGTAAGTGTCCCCTTACCAAAATGGGATACACTACTTGTGAATGTGCGTGTAAAACATGGGTGAACGATGGGACTAATGAGAAATGGCTCATTCTAGATAGCCCATTGGCAAGTCCTCCACTTAACAATAAAGGTCCGATTCTTCTTAGCGATGAGGGGGAGTCTGAAGAGGACTATGAGTTGTTGGAAGGAAAAGAAGAATGGTGGAGCTTGTTGAGAGTGAAAACCACAACAAAGGCCAAACATATTTTCTTCAGCCACACTATATGGACAAGTCTAAGAGTTCATGAGGAGGAATGTAATGATGAGGAGTCGGGTGAGGAGGGGTCAGATTACAAGGAGTGCAAATGCTCGTAAAAACATGAGTGTTATGATCGTAATGAAGTTAATCCTCTAGAAGAGAAGGAACATGTTTCTATCAAAGCAACACTTTCTTTGGTATTCCGATTTGATGACGAGGAACCTATTCTCCCTGAGAAAGAAGAATTGGAAAAGGAAATTGAAGATCATTTTGCTGAAATGGAGATGTGTTTGTTAGAAGAACGAATAAGCCTTTCAAATCTTCACCTGTTTTGCAGATGCAAAGTGAAAAATTAAGTGACTATAAGTGTCACACCTCGAGCTACCCCCGAGATGCGGACATGGAACCTAGGACCACAAGTGATCCCAAGCTAACCTTGCTGGCATGATCATGAGCATACTAAATATAATAAACTGTTACAGAAGCTAAATCATACTTAAAATGAAAAAATGGGGAATACCCATATTCTATAACTGAGATATTTGAAAATAATGAGTTTAATACAAAAGAAATATTAACTCAATACTAAACTGAATCTAACTATGTCTGAAAATAGCCTCTAAAAGAGACTAGACAAACTAAAATAAGCCCCACCTAAATCTAACAAAAACTGAAACTAAATGACTAAAGACTAAAATAAAAATCATGACTGTTGTCCTCAGAGAATGAGGACTCACCACTAAATCTGCTGAACTAGAAATTGGGAAATCAATCTATGTGTGATCTGGATGCTGAGAACCTGGGCCTACATCATCATAAGATGTAGCGCACGTATGCGTCGGTACTTCAAAGGTACTGAGCATGTAGGATAGAGTAAAGCTGAAATAAAGCATGAGCGAACAAGAACAAAAAGAAATATAATAATCTAAACGTGATGTGCTAGTTTCTGAGCCAACTGGATGCAATGACCAATATATAACATGATGAAACTGAATACTGAATATACTGATAAATGGTCAATGCAGAGAGTCTGACTGAACTGTGGGAGCTACTAATAACCGATAATAAAACCACATAAGCTAAATGTGGAGTCCGATGTATACGCCCCAACGAGAGGACCCAATATACCCTTCCAAAGGTATAAAGGCATGGTGGCGTGATCAGTAAACTGATTGCCCACAGAGGGGACTTACAACTTACTCGTCTAGTAGTTCTGGGACTAGTGGGCACGCTAAACCCTAGTCCAACTCGGTATTATGCTACTCCCAATTAATTGTGTAAATTAACTGATTATATCTGAATTTATTTAAATACTGAATAGCTCAAAACTAAACATGCAAACTGAGAATGCAACAATTAATCTGGTAATTATGCATTTATAACTGATGCATGTATATCTAAAGTGTCTGAAATATATGACCTAGCATTTTAAGAACTAAAGAAATACAAAGCTAGGATTATAAAATTCATGCGATGATCTGAGTAATAACATGATAATATTATTTGGAACACATATTTAATAAATTCATGAAGTTATATCAAAGTTCTAGAAACCCTAGGTTGTTTAATCATGATAAGAGAATCAACAACTGACTGAAACTCAGGGCCCAATGGGTGAAAGGAAATCACTAGTGAAATCCCACATACCTTGTGATGAAATCCACGGAAAAATACTTAATTTTCGGGGATGGAACTGCTGGAGCTTGTGGCGTTCTTCAACTAGGGTTCTTGAGCTTTCTTCTCCTCTCTTGCTTCTAATTTTCTATGTTTTGATTTAATTATTTGACTTGGATATATCTTAATTATGTAACTAGGCTTAAAATGACTAAAATATGATGATTTAGGGTTATAATGACGTAACTTAGGGTTTGAACAGAGTGGAAAAGGTCAAAAAGACCCCTAGAAAGGTTGCTGTCGGGCCACACGACGGCCAGGACTGGCGGTCCGTCGTGCGCCTGACTCTCCGTCGTTGGGTCCATCGTGAGGGTCTTCTCGACAGGACTTTACTAAAATGGTTATAACTTCTTACTCGAAGGTCTTATTTTATCAAGGTCAGTGGCTATGTAAAGATAATTCAGTTATCTATCTGTGGGTAGGTCATGGGATACTAATTCATTTTGTGCTAAGAGTTATGATCATTTTAAGTTGACCCAACTGCATTTCCCCTTAACTGGCTTCAAATTTTCCACCTACGGTCAGACCTACGTACCGTAGGTCCACATACGAACCATGGTGGTCATCCATAGCTCTTGTCAGAGAGTGGTTGAAGGGAGTCTTGATTGATGGTCACAGACTACGGACCGTCATTTGACCTACGGACATTAAGTCCGTCCGTTGTCCAAGACTTAACCAATTTTTCTAGGCTGAAATTTTTTGGAGTTTTTGATCCTATCGACGGTTGTACAGGACGGACCGTGGGTCAAGCTACGGTCCGTCGATGCCACCGTTGGTAGCACGTGCATATATTTCTGAAAAACTAATTTTTGGTATGTTTTGGCTATGGGGTGTTAATTATCTCCCCCTTGGGAACATTCTTCCTCGAATGAAGACTAAACTAGCTGAAATAGAGGGAGAGAGATGCAAACCCCACTACTAAACACTGAGAACTGACGTCTGACTAAATTGAGTTCTTAGTACATGCAATTACGCAAAGAATGAAAGTACAAACTGAGGAAACATGATTCTAAAACTGAATTTACTCATGAATGACTGTATAACTGAAGAGGAACTATTAACTCAAGTTGGAGTGGAATCAGAACGGAAAAGGTAAGGATACTTGGCTTTCATGGCTGCTTCTGCTTCCCAAGTAGCTCCCTCTATGGGTTGACTCCCCCACAAAACCTTAACTGAAACGACTTCTTTGTTACTCAACCTTCTAACTTGACGTTTAAGAATCTTAACTGGTACATCCTCATAAGAAATACTCTCTTTCACGCCACACTCTCTAATGGCACTATAGAGGCTGGGTCACCCTCGCATTTCTTTAAGAGTGAGATGTGGAAGATCGGATGCACTACTGCTAATTTTGCTGGAAACTCTAACTCATAAGCTACCTTGCCAATCCTTCTCAAGATCTTGTAAGGGCCTACATATCTAGGACTCAGCTTCCTTTCTTTCCAAATCTCATCACCCCTTTCATAGGTGAGACTTTCAGGAAAACCCAATCATCTACTTGGAACCCTAGTTCCCTTCTCCTTACATCAGCATAAGATTTCTGACGACTTTGGGCTGTCTTAAGAATACCTCTAATGAGTTGCACTTTCTCCATAGCATAAAGGACTGAGTCTGGCCCTATCAAAGCTGCTTCACCTACTTCAAACCAACCAACAAGAGATATACATCTACACCCATATAAAGCCTCATAAGGGGCCATCTGAAAGCTGGAATAGTAGCTATTATTGTAGGCAAACTCTATAAGAGGAAGGTGATCATCCCAACTACCTTTGAAATCGATCACACAAGCTCTCAACATATCCTCTAAGGTCTGAATGGTACACTCTGCCTGCCCATCCGTCTGTGGATGAAATTTTGTACTAAGGTTAACTTGAGTACCAAGACCTTTTTGAAATGACTTCCAAAAATGAAAGGTAAACTGAGGACCTCTATCTGAGATGATAGAGAAAGGAACCTCATGCAACCTCATAATTTTCAGTAAGGTAAAGCTTCGCATAGTCCTCTGTCGAATATGTACTCTTGACATCCAAAAAGCGAGAAGACTTAGTCATCCTATCAACTATCACCCAAATTGAGTCATGCTGTTTGCGAGTACGAGGTAACTATGTGATGAAATCCATATTGATCACATCCCATTTCCAAGTAGGAATATCGATCTCTTGAGTCATACCTTCTGGTTTCTGATGTTCTACCTTGACTTGCTTGCAATTGAGGCAATTGCTCAAAAAATCTGCTATATATCTCTTCCTTCCATTCCACCAATAGACTTCTCGCAGATCGTGGTACATCTTAGTGTCACCTGGATGAATAGAATACCTAGAGTTATGGGCTTCTGAAAGGATATCCTTTCTCAAATCACCCACATCAAGAACACACATACTACCCTGGTAGAGAAGTACACCATCTCCCCCTTGGGAGAAAACCTCCACTCTCTGATTATGGACTGCACCCTAAAGTTCAAGTAAGATTGGGTCACTATCTTGCTTTTCCTTAACCTCCACTACCAAAGACGATTCTGCCCCATTCTGAAATGTTACAACGCTGTCTGATATGCTCCTAAGGTGAACTCCCAAGCGAGCAAGCCTGCGAACATCCTTCACTAGCTCCTTTCTTTTTTCCTCAACATGGGCTACACTACCTATAAATAATCTATTAAGAGCATCTGCCACTACATTCGCCTTTCGAAGATGCTAATGTACACTCATATCATAGTCCTTATGGAACTCAATCCATCTCATTTGGCGAAGATTCAACTTTTTCTGGGTGAGAACATACTGAAGGCTCTTATAATCGGTGAACACATCTACATGAACACCGTAGAAGTAGTGTCTCTATATCTTGAGTGCAAACACCACTGCTGCAAGCTTGAGGTCATGAGTTGGATAGTTCTTCTCATGCACCTTAATCTTTCTAGAGGCATAAGATATAACCTTATCTCTTTGCATCAACACACAACCAAGGCCAACTCTGGATGCATCGCAATACACCACATAACCATCTGAACCCTCTGGTCGAGTCAAGAGATGAGCTGTAGTCAATCTAGGTTTCAATTTTGCGAATCTTTTCTCACAATCATCTGACCATTGGAACTTGACCATCTTCTGAGGCAACCTAGTAATGGTGAAACTATGGATGAAAATCATTCCACGAACCTTCTCTAATAACCTGCTAGAACTAATAAACTTCTGATATATGTAGCAGAGGTAGGTTTGGGCCATTGTTTCACAGCTTCTATCTTTTGTGAATCTACGCGGATCCCTTTGCTATATACAATGTGACCAAGGAAAGCAACGGATTGCAACCAAAACTCACATTTACTAAACTTAGCGAATAACTGGCGATCTTTGAGAGTCTGCAGACAACTCTCGAATGACTTGCATGTTCTTCCTCACTCCTAGAGTAAATGATAAATCATCAATGAAGACAATAATGAACAAGTCTAAGTACTGTTTGAACACTCTGTTCATCAAATTCATGAAAGCTACAGGAGCATTAGTTAGTCCAAACGACATAACTGCAAATTCATAATGACCATACCGAGTTTTGAAGGCTTTCTTCGGAATGTCACTATCTCTGACTCTGAGTTGATGATAACCTGATCTAAGGTCTATCATTGAGAAATGACTAGCACCCTGAAGTTCGTCAAACAAGTCATCAATCTTGGGGATGGGATACTTATTCTTGATTGTGACCTTGTTCAATTGTCTATAGTCAATGCACATTCTAAGAGAACCATATTTCTTCTTTACGAACACTACTGGTGCACCCCATGGTGAGATACTAGATCTGATGAAACCCTTATATAGAAGGTCTTTCAATTATTCTTTCGATTCCTTAAGCTTTGCTGGAGCCAATTTGTAAGGAGGAATAAAAATAGGTTGGGTATCTGGAAGGAGATCAATTCCAAAGTAGATTTCCCTTTTGGGACGAACTCTGGGAAGATCTTTTGGAAATACTTCTGGAAATTCACAGACTACTAGAGCTGACTCAAGAGATAGGGTTTCAAGTCTAGAATCCTTAACCCGAACTAGATGATAGAGATAACCCGTAGATATCATCTTTTTGGCCTTAAGGTAAGAAATAAATTGACCCATAGGCGCTAGGCTACTACCCTTCCATTCTAAGATTGGTTCGTTTGGAAACTGAAAACGAACAATCCTAGTTCTACAATCGACTGAAGCATAACATGATTGTAACCAATCCATGCCTAGAATGACATCAAAGTCTACAATTTCTAACTCTACTAGATCTGCTGAGGTGACTTTCTGAGAGACTATGACAGGACAATTTTTGTATACCCGTCTAGCTATAAATGGGTCACTGACTGGAGTAGAGACTGAGAAGGGTTCTGAGAGAGTTTCTGGACTAACACTGAATTGGACTGCTATACTGAGTTACAAAAGACAAAGTCATGTCTGTTGTCTTTCTACTGAGTGAACCATATGTGAGTCACATCCTTGAGTTTGTAGGATGTCAATCTCACCTATCACTACGAGATATGACATCACACCGAATATTTTCTTGACCTTATCAATGAACTTCTGTGGTTCCTTAGCAATTTGCGACCCTAAAAACATAGGCAGATTCATCCTATAAAAATCAAAAAAATTTCATTATTCTGGTTGGTCACACTCTGAGACAAAGATGAATTGGCATTCTGAATATCTGCATTTGAACTTTCTTTTTTGGTATTAGAGAAACTGTGTTAGCATTATGTGCATTAGCATTCCATGCCTAAGCTCTACGAGAAGGCATGATCTTAAGCGCTCAACCTCGAGTTAGAATGGAATTAGATCATACCCGCACGATAAGAGTAACAAGAAGGTGAAGTTTTTCCTAAAACACTTCAAAGCCTCCCTCTCATTAGATGTGGTGCACTTCACACCCATCAAAAGGACTCTACTTAGTGCGGCTTTTTAGACATCCTAGGACTCTTGAACCTAGTGCTCTGATACCAAGTTTTTTCACACCCCGAGCTACCCCCGAGATGCGGACAGGGAACCTAGGACTAGAAGTGATCCCAAGCTAACCCCGATGGCATAATCATGAGCATACTAAAGATAATAAATTATTGCGGAGGCTAAATCAAACTTAAAATGAAAAGATGGGGAATACGCATATACTATAACTAAGATATTTGAAACCAATGAGTTTAATACAAAAGAAATATTAACTCAATACTAAGCTTAATCTAACTATGTCTGAAAATAGCCTCTAAAGTAGACTAGAAATACTAAGACAAGCCCCACCTAAATCTAGCAAAAACTAAAACTAAATGACTAAAGACTGAAATGAAAATCATGACTGTTGTTCTCAGAGAATAAGGACTCACCATTGAATCTGCTGAAATGGAGATCGAGAAATCGATCTATGCGTGATCTGGATGCTAAGAGCCTAAACCAACATCACAAAAAGATGTAGCGCACATATGCGTGAGTACTTGAAAGGTACTGAGCATGTAGGATAGATTAAAACTTAAATAAAACATAACCGAACAAGCACAAAAATAAGTACAATAATCTAAACGTAATATGCTGATTTCTGAGCTAACTGGATGCAATGACCAATTTATAACATGCTGAAACTGAATACTGAATATTCTGATAAATGGTCAATGCAGAGAGTCTGACTAAACTGTGGAGCTACTAATAACCGATAATAAAACCACATGAGCTAAATGTGGAGTCCGATGTATGTGCCCCATCGAGAGGACCCAATATACCCTTCTAAAGGTATAAAGGCATGCTGGGGTGATCACTAAACTAATTGCCCACAGAGGGGACTTACAACCTACTTATCTAGTAGTTCTGGGACTATACGGTATGCTAAACTCTAGTCCAACTCGGTATTATGTTACTCCCAATTAATTCTATAAATTAACTGGTTATATTTGAATTTTTGTAAACACTGAATAGCTCAAAACAGAATATGTAAATTGTGAATGCAACAATTAATCTGGTAATTATCCATTTATAACAGAGGCATGTATATCTGAAGTGTCTGAAATATATGAGCTAGCATGTATAATTCAAGAACAAAAGAAATTCAAAGCTAGGGTTCTGAAATTCATGCGATAATCTGAGTAATAACATGATAATCTGATTTGGAACATATATTTAATAAATTCATGAAGTTATATCAAAGTTCTAGAACCCTAGGTTTAATCATGATAAGAGAATCAAGAACAGACTCAAAACTAAGGACCCATTGGGTGAAAGGAACCCACTAGTGAAATCCCACATACTTGGTGATGAAATCCACGAAAAAATACTTAAGTATTGGGGCTGGAACTGCTGGAGATTGTGGCGTTCTTGAACTAGGGTTATTGAGCTTTTTACTCCCCTCTTGCTTCTAATTTTCTATGTTTTGATTTAATTATTTGACTTGGATATGTTTTTATTATGTTTCTAGGCTTAAACTGACTAAAAATCTGATGATTTAGGGTCAAAACGACGTAACTTAGGGTTTAAACGGAGAAGGAGGGGTCAAAAAGACCTTTGGGAAAGTTGTTGTCGGGCCTCACTACGGCTTGGACTGACGGTCCTTCGTGCGCCCGACGCCCCATCATTGGGTCCGTCGTGAGGGCTTGTTCGACAGGCCTTTACTAAAATGGTCATAACTTTTTACACGGAGGTCTGATTTTAGCAAGGTCGATGGATATGGAAATATAATTCAATTATATCAGTGGATAGGTCATGGTATACCTTATTCATTTTGTGGTTAGAGTTATAATCGTTTTAAGTTTACCCAACTGCATTTCCCCTTAACTGGCTGCAAATTTTCCACCTACGGTCAGACATACGTATCGTAGGTCCACCTACAAACCATGCTGGTCATCCATAGCTCTTGTAAGAGAGTGGTTGAAGGGAGTCTTGATCGACGATCACGGACTACGGACCATCATTTGACCTACAGACCGTAAGCCCGTCCATCGTCCAAGACTTAACCAATTTTTCTATGCTGAAATTTTTGGGAGTTTCTAATCCCATCGACGGTTGAGCAGGATAGACCATGGGTTAGGCTACGGTCCGTCGATGCCACCGTTTATAGCACCTGCAAATTTTTCTGAAAAACTAATTTTTGGTCTGTTTTGGCTACAGGGTGTTACAGTTAGATGACGAACCACAAGCTTAAGCTAGATGAACAAATTGGACACATCCGTTTAGTTTGTTTACATGTGATTTTGGAAATGAAGTACATTTCCCCTTATTTTGTAAGTATACGAGTTTTTTCTGTCGAGGAATTTTTTTAAAAAAATAATTACCATAAATGTTAAAGCGGCAATGTATCCTCATCAATGTGGAGGATTCGAGTTTATGTGGAAACACATTGCTTGAGTTATAACATTTGAAAGGTTGACAAAGCCCAAATCTAAGAGTAGGGGATGATGCATTATCTCACACCCACCTGGCACTGGAAGAACATGAATCACATAGTGTTTCTTCAGTCATATCTAGAGCTTGTCCCAAAGTGTCGACCTGTAGTCATAGCTCCATCAAATTTAATTCTTAACTGGGCAACGGAGTTCCAAAAATAGATGGTGGATATTCCCTTCCACAACTTGAACAGTAAGAACTTCTTTTTACAGAAATATGAACGTACTGTTGGAGTCTTTCACTGTTTATCCGGTGCTGCGAAAAAAATCCACACCTTGTACGGTTGGCGAAGCTGAAATCCTGGAAAAAAGTAAGAGTGTTTTGGGAATTAGGTACGACTTGTTCAGGATTCTCACAGGAAAGGATGTAAAGGGTTATAACAAAGCGCTTAGAGAAATACTCCTAAAGTTTCCTAGTCTGCTGGTCTATGAAGAGGGGCACACTTCTCGGAATGAGAACAACCTTGTGTGGAAAGCACTGAATAAGGTTGAAACAGAGAAGCGCATACTTCTTTCTCAAACTCCATTCCAGAATAATATTAAATAGATATACAACACTCTTTGTGTAGTTAGTCCAAATATTGCCACTGATTTGGAGCAGAAATGGGCTTCTCTTAGCAGTTCATTTGACAAGAATGTCCGAGCGTTCGAAGAGCTTAGGGATATTTGTTCACCCTTTGTCCATAAATGTAGCGAAAGCATAAAGAAGGTAAGCCTTCCAGGTATAAGGGATACAATAATACATTTGAAACCCACAGAGTTGTAGAAGGGGTTGCTTAAAAGAGTTCCAGAGAATCCGAGATCCTTTTATGAACAAAATCTTATGTCTCTGATCAATGTTCATCCTTCATTAGTGGCAAATACGAAGGATTTCTCTGAGTTAGAAAGTCAGCTCAAGGAAAGAAGATGTCGGTTGGATACTAATATTGGGGTAAAAATGAAATTTGTTATTGAATTGATCAGAATATGTAGTGGGTGGAAGGAGAGGGTTATAATATTTAGCCAGTTACTTGATCCTCTAAACCTGATCAAGAAGAAACTCAATTCTCTCTTTAGCTGGACTTTAGGCCGAGAGATTCTCTATACGGATGGGAAACTTGATGTAAACCAGCGCCAGATATCAATAAATTTTGTTAATGACCCTAAGAGTGATTTCAAAGTGCTTTTTGCATCAACAAAAGCCTGCTCAGAAGGGATAGGTCTAATAGGGGCCTCAAGAGTGGTTTTGCTTGACGTTCTCTGGAATCCCTCTGTAGAACAGCAAGCCATCGGTCGAGTCTACAGGAGTGGTCAGAATTTGTTCATGTTTACTGTCATCGAAATGGGCTGTTGACAAGATCGAAAAACAAACAAGAAAGAGATATCATTCTGATGTACTTCTGTCCAGGAATGAAGAAAACACTTCATGTTCTGTGTCAGAGGATAACATACTTGAATGCATGGTTAAGCATGAGGGTCTCCTCATATTTTTGAAAAGCAATATCATGCACCTCATGTGGTTCCTACGTCATGCTTTAATTCTTGTAGCCAACCTTCAAAAAGAAGTAGTTAGACAGTCCGACTTGTTTTAGTGTAATTTGTTAACTTTGAGCCATTTTACAAAGTTAACAAAATACACTAAAACAAGTCGGATTGTCTAACTACTCCCTTTTGAAGGTTAGCTACCAGAATTAAAGCATGTCGTAGGCACCAAATGAGGTGCATGAGATTGCTTTTCAATAATATGACGGAGGCCCTCATGCTTAACCATGAATTCAAGTATGTTATCCTCTGACACAGAACATGAAGCGCTTTCTTCAGTCCTGGACAGAAGAACATCAGAATATATATTTTTCTTGTTTGTTGTTTAATCTTGTCAACCTCCCATTTCGATGACGGTAAACATGAACAAATTTTGTCTGACCACACCTGTAGACTCGACTGATGACTTGCTGTTATACAGAGAAATTCCAGAGAACGTCAAGCAAATCCACTCTTGAGGCCCCTATTAGATTTATCCCTTCTGAGCAGGCTTTTGTCGATGCAAGAAGCACTTTGAAATCACTCTTAGGGTCATTCACAAAATTTATTGATATGTGGCACTAGTTTACATCAAGTTTCCCATCCACATAGAGAATCTCTCAGCATAAAGTCCCGCTAATGAGAGAATTAAGTTGCTTCTTGATCAGGTTTAGAGGATCAAGTAACTGGCTAAATATTATAACCCTCTCCTTCCACCCACCACATATTCTGATCAATTAAATAACAAATTTCATTTTTACCCCAATATTAGGATCCAACCGACATCTTCTTTCCTTGAGCTTACTTTCTAACTCAGAGAACTCCTTCCTATTTGCCACTAATGAAGGATGAATAGAGATCAGAGACATCAGATTTTGTTCATAAAAGGATCTTGGATTCTCTGGAACTCTTTTAAGAAACTCTGTGGATTTCAAATCTATTATTGTATCCCGTATACCTGGAAGGCTTACCTTCTTTACATTTTCGCTACATTTGTGGACAAAGGGTGAATAGATATCCTTAAGGTTTTCCAACGCTCGGGCATTCTTGTCAATTGAACTGCTAAGAGAAGCCCATTTCTGCTCTAAATCAGCAACAATCTGTGGACTAACTACACAAAGAGTGTTGTATAGCTCTTTAATGTTATTCTGGAATGGAGTTTGAGAAATAAGTACGCACTTCTCTGTTTCAACCTTCTTCAGTTCTTTCCATACAAGGTTGTTCTCATTCCGAGCAGTGTGCCCCTCTTTACAAACCAGTAGACTAGGAAACTTTAGGAGTATTTTGCTACGCTCTTTGTTATTACCCTCTCAATCTTCTCCTATGAGAATCCTGAACAAGTCATACCTAATTCCCAAAACACTCTTACTTTTTGCCTAGGATTTCAGCTTCACCATCCGTACAAGGTGTGGATTCTTTTTGCAGCACCGGATAAACAGTGAAAGACACCAACAGTACCTTCATCTTCCTTTAAAAAGATGTTTTTGTTGTTCATGTTTTGGAAGGGAATATCCACCATCCATTTCTGGAACTCCGTTTCCCAATAAGAAGTAATTTTGATGGAGCTATGACTACAGGCCGACACTTTGGGAACAACTTCAGATATATCTGAAGAAAAACTATGTGATTCGTGTTTTTCCGGTGCCAGGTGGGTGTGAGATAATTCACCCTTACTCTCTGATAGGGACTCTCTCATCCTTTCAATCTTTATATCTCCTCCCTTTGTTTTCCACATTTCTTTCGTCTCCTCCAGAAGTCTCTATCTTTTTCTTTTCCTTGCATTTGTGGAACTCTCACTTTGACACAACTCATTCCTCTTTTCAACTATCTCCACCATATGTTTTAAAGATTATGGTCTAGTCCAGCTCTTTGAAACAAAATCATCCCCTAAATCCATCTTCCTCACCTGAGTCAAAATACACCTTTCGTTTTCAATCAAAATTAACAAGCATATACAAAAATTAAACTGCATTTCCAAAATACTAACCTGAAAGCCTTATTCCTGCCGGAAAGTCAAGAATGGATAGCTTTAAATTATTCCAAATTGTAAAAAAAAAAAACGAGTAATGGAAAGTGATGAGTTTGAATGAATTGACTACACAGACACAACTATATATATAGAGAGTAACAACATAAGCAAAATGTGAGTTAGACAAGACTTTTAGCGTGACAAAAAAGAGTTTTATATACTGCATGCATTTTGTGATACAATATTCCAAATGAATCAGAATATTGTAAAGGGTGAGTGTTAACTCTTCCAACTGAGTCATATGAAATGTCAATAAATAATTGTCTTTCTTTAGAAAGGATTTTTTTGGAAAAAATGATTCTTTTGTTTCCACTTTAATTTAATTAGAGAATTCTTTTTAAAATTTTGGGAATGACTTTAATTTAATTCATATCCTTTAGTTATGGTTTTATTACATGGAATGTCGCCCCTCTTATTGTGTATATTTTTATAATTACTTCGAGTATAAAATTGGCGATCGATTAAGAAAAATATTTCAATTATGGCCATCCTCATATTAGGTTTTGGGGGAAAAATAATGAGATCGATGATTATAGACCATTGATCCTTGAAAATTTTCATGTTTGTATATAACCCAAGAAAAAGTAATTAATAACGAAACAATTTTGGAAAAGAAATGTTCTGCTCAACTTAGTGACAAAGGGTGTTCAAATTTTCCTTAGAACTTGTTACAAAGGTGATTGAATTGATAAAGAGGGTAAGATTGTGTATCAGTTGGTTCGGTTCAATTTTGGAATTTATGGTTTTTACTTGTCGGTTATCGATTTGTAATCATGCTCAACAGTTATGGAACTGTTAAGATATTGATTTATCGGTTAGTGATTTTTATTGGTTTGGTTATCGGTTTATTCATTAAAAATTTGCACAATATTCATTGAAAATTACTAATGGACTAATCATTAATCAACAATAAGTAGTAAACAGTAGTCACTGATGAATTTTTCCGTGTTAGTCGATTACTACATAAGAACAATAAAACTCCATATAAACCTGGACAAAGATGTCAATATAGCCTAATCTGGAAAACTCAAAAGAAATCCTCATAACAACCAAGCCAATTTTGATATGAACTTTAAAGAGAAACCATAACAACACTATTGATGAAAACCACTAATGATCATGAAACTAATAATGACAAAAACTTTTTCATTGCAGAATGTAATATAGCAATATTGTAGGCATATCTCACTAAATCACTCATTGTAATGAGAATATAAAAACAAAGACTCAAAGTAACGAAACCAACCATTAGAACCTCAACTTAGACACTTACAAAATGATATTCAATAAACTCGCTGGTGTGGGAGTAGTGATAGTGAATCAATGAGTGATCACACAGCTTTGAAATATTATTGTAAAATTCTAGTGTCAACTATAAAATAATTGTAAAGAGTGTGAATATTGGAAGGTAAATCCTAAAGGCTAAATGTGCCTAAGGGCTTTACTGATAATTGTAATTAATCAAAGTTCTTATCAGATTATAGGGATCCCAATTAGAAATATGGTTAAATCGATACCCGAACCAATAAGTGGATTAGAAGTTTATGCTAAACTGATACTTGAATTGTGAAGACATTAACCTGAACCATTGACTCAATAATCAAATTATCGATTACCATTATTTATTTTGATTTTATTTTTAATAGCCCTTATAACCGGTAGTAGGTTCCAAATGCACCGGATGTGCAACCCCAAGGAGAGGTTACAAATGCTGAAATTCTGGGAATCTGTACGGATGTTAATCCAAGTAGTAACTAACCAAGTCGAGAAACAGAGAAAGCTTGATAGGAAGGGGCTGACACCTCAAGGGTTCGTGAGTTTTTGAGAATGAATCCCCCTAGCTTCACTGAATCAAGCATTGTTGAGGATCCAGAAAACTTTGTGGAAGAATTTAAGAAAGTGTTTGAGGTGACCCATGTGGTTAATACTGAAAGGGTTGAATTAATTGCATATCAACTGAAGGGTATGACTAGAACCTGGTTTGACCAACGGAAGGAGGGCAGAGCTGAGGATGCATCACCACCAAGTTGGGATTATTTAAATAAGCCTTCTTGGGGAGGTTCTATCCTCGAGAACTGAAGGAAGCAAAGATACAAGAGTTCCTCACTTGAAACAAGACTCCATGAGTGTTCATAAGTATGGGTTGAAGTTCACCCAACTTTCGTGCAATGCTCCGGAGATGATAAAGGATACGAGGAGCAGAATGAGCTTGTTTGTTGCCGATTTGGGCCGTGCTTCAAGTAAAAAAGGTTAGGGATGCAATGTTGATTGACGACATGGAAATATCTAGGTTAATGGTCTATATGCACCAAGTTGAAGAGGAAAATTTGGGGGATAAAGAGAAGTATAGAAACAAAAAGGCCAAGACCGAGAATGAGTATGGGCAATAGAAAAATAATTTGAATTAGCCATAATTTCAAAAACAGAAGGGGCATGTTGTAACGACCATTGTTGGTCGTTTTGAGCACTAGAACTTTTTATGTTAGAAAATACTTTCCGATAGATCTAAATGGGTGTTTTGAACTATTCATAATTATAACTATGAAATTAATGGGGTAGTTTTACTAATTTATTTAGTTAGTGGTTAAGAAAATAATATTATTATTAATAGTGGGTCACTTTTATCACTATTATAATTAGATGAGTATAATAACTAGGGTAATTAATAATTTGTTAAGAAAAGAATAGAGGGGAAGCAGAGAAAAGCGGGTTGAACGAAGAAAAATCACGGCACACTTCAGGTTAAAATTCTCTTCAATTTTTCTATTTACGTATATTATATATAGGTCTGAATTGTTTTTTATAGTTTTAGTGGAAGTGATACCACTGAGTTGCCTTGGAAATTGACAAAAAAGATTTTTTTAAATGTTTTGGAAATAAGTTAAATTATAATATTAATAGGTTACATAGGAATTGAAAGTGGACAAGACGGTTTGGTTTGAATTGTGGGATGACATTAATTTTAATTTTTACTATTATAATAATTGGGTTTATTGATACAAATAGTTAAAAACAAGAAGAGTAGTCGTCTGATATACCATGGTTTCACGGTATAATTAATACTTTTTTCTTAAGTTTAGTGTGTCCGAAAGCTCTTTTTGTGCTAATTTTGATATAAGTTTCTCTTTGTTTTGCAGGAAATCTGTCCAAAGCTGAATGCGGAGATTTTGAGCGAAAAATGCAGAAGAGACCACCTACGGAGTTTATGACGGTCCGTCGTGCCTGTGACGGTCCGTAGGTGGCAGCGTAGAGAAGCTGCTGAAGGAAGATGGGGAAGTCTGACCAAGTGTGGGATTACGAAGCTTGTGACGGTCTGTCATGGCTATGACGGTCCGTCCTGCAGGTTCGTCGTGAAGATCAGAGAAGTGATCCCAGTACCCAGATTCCAAGAGTTGAAGTATTTTGAAACGAGACCCTCGACGGACCGTTGTGCTTATGACGGTCCGTCACACTTGCCGTCGAGGGGAATGAAGAAAGAAGCAGAAGAATTGCACCAAGTATGGGACGACGGAGTCCACGACGGTCCGTCATGACCACGACGGTCCGTTGCGTGGTCCGTCGACCCAGCCGCGTTTTGGCAGATTTCCAGTATTTAGAATCCTTGTTTAGTTATGTTTTTATTTTTTTTATAAATAGTTCGAAAAACCTCGTTTTTGAAGTTGGACTCTGTGATATTAAACGTTATATTGTTAGACTTTGTTTTTGGAGTGTTTGATTGTTAGAGATTCTTACAAGTGATTTTTGGTGATTAATCAAGCAAATTTTCGGACTTTATTCTTTCTCATTGAAGTAAGTACATGAATTCTTGTTTACCATATTTGAATATTGTGTTTATGGCTATAAGGAACTAAACTCCATAACTAGGGTTGTGGGAACCATAGGCAAATAATGAGATAAACCCTAGCTAAAATAACAATTCTAGCATCGTGTCTTGCATGTATTAATAATTCTTTCGCTTAGAAGTCTTTTTAACGGATGATCAATGTTAGAACTCGCCTTAATGCTACTTGCCGGACCAAGGAGGTAGATAATAGGAAAAGAATTATTAACATAGATTTAGTGTATACTATCTAATAGGCTAGTATTGATTGGTACGAGGTAATAACTTAGTCAAATATCGAATACGATGCTTAATATGAGGTAAGGATAAGGGTTAGGAAAGCAACACACGTAGCCGGACCAAGGTGCGGAGTGAGATTTTCTAGATGCCGGACCAAGGATTTAGAAATACATAACTTATCACTTTGCATGCAAGATACTAGGAAAGAATTGTTATAGTTAGAATTATCAAGTTATGAACCTGTGGGGAACACGTAAACCCTAGTTACTTTGATTACTTGATTAAAACTCAACATTAAAAGCTGTTAAGTGTCTCTTTCAAGTTTGTTAGTTATTTTTGCTCATTAGGAAATACAAACCCCCCTTTTATGCTTTTACTTTCTAAGGAAGTCATCAACCGAACAATAGTAATAACAAGTTGAAGTTAAGTCTAGACTATTTTCCTCATGGGAACGATCCCAACCTCACTAGTTGGGTTATTTACTTGACGCGACCGCTTTAATTCTCATTTGAGAAGTAAGTTTGAGCGTATCATCGTCTACTGTTATATGTTATGTCGTCGTATACCGCCGATTACGGATAATCGCTTGTTATTTATTTTAGTCATCGTATTATGATTTAAGCTTTGATATATTGTTATTGAGTGTAATATTACTATAGTATTAGTATTAGAAGAGATATTGGAAAGAACGAGGTTATAACGGTGGTAGTGTTATGATTATTATTATATAATTATGGTATGATAGGAATCTAGAATGTATAGTGGTATTAGTTTGTTGGAGGAAAATTTGTCTCCCTGGGTTAATTTCCAGTGAGATTATTTTGAATGATAAGGAAATTTTCCTTAGAAATCATGGTAAGATGGGTCACATATATTTTCTAGATAATAATTTAATTGACATGGCTATTCCTCCCTGTTCTCACGTGAGAGTTAATGAAAAATAAGCTAAGGTTAGGTTCGCCTTGTGTTAGTAGCTGGATCGATGAAACTGCAAGAAAATAATTGAATTTCATTTTTAAGAATTAGAATATAAAAGGGTGGGGATATTGTTAAAGTGTTCGCTGTCACTGGTTCCTTAACCAGTGGCTTTAACTTTTAAAAATTACAATGTAGTTATTATATTAAAAACTATATTTTGATATATTGAGATAGGTAATTAAATATAAGGTGTAGTATATTATATGAATTACATGAAAGTTATGCTAATGAGAGGAAATAGAACTTACCCTTAAGTTTAAACTTTAGGAAATTGATTATAGAATTAGGTGAATTGATGGGTATAGGCTAGACACGGAATAATTGGAGTGTTTATGGTCTTGTTAACTTACACCTTATGTATATATATACTTGATAGATTGGAAGGGTTCGGAGGCAATAAGGAAAGGAAAGACATTGGAGAATTAGTTGCTTGACTTCGGTTCTTCAGTGGAGGTAGGTTATGGTTTATTTCTATTTGATAGATAAACTCTAAATAGTGATTGATATTTATTGAGTGATATTGTAAAGTCTCTTATGTACCTGATTGTGTGGTTGTATGTTTTGATTGTGTGGTTTGTGGTTGGCCTAAAATTATGAGTGTTGAAATTCTAGTCTTTAACCCTCTCTATTAAAATGATGCCCTGAATAAAGAAGACTAGCTGAAATAAAATAATGAGATAATTGGATCAGAGTGTCACGTTCCGACACAGTATTATGGGATTGGAGTGTAACGTTCTGACATGGTATTATGGGATCGGAGTGTCACGTTCCGACACAATAAAATTAAAGAAAAGGAATCTTGAAGTAACTTAATATACTTAATTTCAAGGAACCTATTTTCCTAATGAGTATGGTGTGGAGGCATGAGTCCTCATACGTGTGCTTGATGTTGTGATTGATCGTGTACCTAGTATGGTGTTGTTGTTGTCAATGGTTTATGTGTTTGTTGGTTGCCACATGTTAAGTATTGTAGTTGATTTTATATTATTATTCATTATATATTGATTTCTATTTTGAGTTGACCGATGATACCTACTTAGTACGTGTTCCTTGTACTGACCCCTACTTGTATTTTCTTCTTTGTTCTTTTGTGGAGTGCAGCAAGTGTACTATCGACTTCAACTCGCCCTCAGCTCTAGTCAGTCTCCAACACATCAGAGTTCAGGGTGAGCTATTATTTCTAGCTCGTGCTGGAATCTCTCATTCACGTCTTGATGTCTTTGAGTTTCGGACATGGACCATCTTATTGCTTATTTAGGTTTCTTAAATACTTTTAGACTTGTTAATTTGAGGATAGATGTTCTTGATATGATGACTTCAAAATTTTGGGGATAATAAGTGTTAAACTTTAGAAGCCTATTTTAATTGGCTACATTAATAAGTTTGGATCTTCCGCATTATTTATGTTATTCATAGTTGAACTATTGGTAAATGTTGGAGTTTAGATTTGTTGGTTCGCTCACCTAGTATGTTAAGTGTTGGAGCCACTAACGACTCGTTTTGGGTTGTGACAAACTTGGTATCAGAGCGTTAGGTTCGTTGGTTTCATCACACAAGGATAAGTCTAGTCGAGTCTTGATGAACGGTATGGGGACGCCCATACTTTTCTTTGAGAGGCTATAGGACTTTAGGAAAACTTCATTCTTTCTTTCTTTCGTGTTATTACTTGGATCCAATTGGTATCTAGGTGATACAAATTGGTATCTGACATTCTCACTCTATTTCGCAGATGGTTAGAACTAGAGCAACAACTGTGCCAACACCAACATCGGCAAGACAGGGTGCGTCTGAGCCAACCATTGAGGCTGTAACTCGAGGAGGAGCAGTGACAAGAGGCTGTGGTAGAAGTCGCAAGAGGACATCCACTAGAGGTAGAGGACAGACACCTGGTCCAACTAGGAATAGAGCAGTGACTCCTCCACCAACTGATGAGGTAGTGAGAGAGGGTGAGGAAGGGGAAAATGAGCAGGTTCAAGATAAGGAAGTACCACCCCAGCCTACCCCAAAGATAATTAATTAGGTTCTTACTTATGTTAGTGGTTTATCTGATCAGGGCCAGACACCTCCAGTGTTTTCTACACCAGCAACTCAGGTTTAGGGAGTACAACATGCAGCTGTTGTGGCTCCCCGCATGGATGCACCATTGGAAGTAGGCATATTTCCTCGCTTGACTACAGGGTCTATAATGACAGGTGATCAGCATGAACTTTTCATTAAGTTCTTAAAGTTGAAACCTCCAGTCTTCAAGGGTGCTGAATCTGAAGATGCCTATGATTTTCTGGTTTATTGTCATGAGCTTCTACATAAGATGGACATAGTAGAACAATTCGGTGTTGAATTTGTGACCTACCAGTTTCAGAGGGATGCCAAAATGTGGTGGTAGTCGTATGTTGAGTGTCAACCAGCAAGGGCACCACCTATGACTTGGGCATCATTTTCTAGCTTATTTATGGAGAAGTATATACCCCAGACTTTGAGGGATAGGAGGAGAGATGAGTTGCTGAGCCTAGAGCAAGGAAGGATGTCTATTGCTGCTTATGAGGCCAAATTTTGTGCACAATCCAGGTATGCCACTCAGCTTTGCTTCAGTCCACAAGAGCAGATTCACCGCTTTGTGAAAGGATTGAGGTAAGATTTGCAGATTCCAGCCTTACAAGTAGCTGCTGCGGCAAAATCCTTTCAGGAAGTGGTTGATTTTGTGATAGAGGTAGAGGGGGTGAAGCCAGACGACTTCACCACAGTATCAACATTTAAGAAGTTTCGTAAGAGAGGTGAGTTTAGTGGTTCTTACTCCAGAGGTCAAAGTTCAGGAGGTTATCTAGCCCGTTCTATTCAGTCTTCATTGCAGGCTTCAGTTGGGGGTCCATCACAGACCAGTCGGCCTTTTTCTGAGTTTGGAGGTTATCTGCAGACTTCCTCATTTTCACAAAGATCCGTACTTGACTCCAAAAATTGTTATGGATGTGGAGAGGCTGGACATATTAGGAAATATTGTCCAAAACAGAGTTACAAACCCCCAGTAGTTAGAGGTAGAGGTGGTCATGGTAGAGGTCGCTAGACGTGGTGGTCAAGGTAAGGTTGTCACCAATTCAGTCGGGGTGGCGGACAAGTTGGAACTACTGCAGCGCAGCTTGGTAGGGGCAATGGACAGACAGGTGATAGGGCCCATTGTTATGCTTTCCCTGGGAGGTCTGAAGCAGAAACATCTGATGCTATTATCACAGGTACTCTTTTGGTCTGTGATTGTATGACTTCTGTATTATTTGATCCTGGATCCACATTTTCATATGTATCTTCCTCATTTGCTACTGGTCTTGATTTAAATTGTGATTTGCTTGACATGCCTATTCGTGTCTCTACTCCTGTGGGTGAGTCTGTGATAGTTGAAAAGGTGTATAGGTTATGCCTTGTGACTTTTGTGGGAGCAATACTTATGTAGATTTGATTATTCTAGAGATGGTTGATTTTGATGTAATTCTGGGTATGACTTGGCTTTCTCCAAATTTTGCAATCTTAGATTGTAATGCTAAAACTGTGACATTGGCCAAGCCTAGGACAGATCTGCTAGTGTGGGAGGGTGACTATATTTCCACTCCAGTTCGTATTATCTCTTTTCTTCGTGCTAAGAGGATGGTGAGTAAGGGTTGTTTAGCTTTCTTGGCACATCTCAGGGATGATACTTCCAAAGTATCTTCGATCAAGTCTGTTTCGATAGTCCGTGAGTTTCTGGATGTGTTTCCTGCAGACCTTCCTGTATGCCACCGGATAGGGATATTGATTTTTGTATTGATCTAGAGCCAGGTACTCACCCCATTTCCATTCCCCCTTATAGAATGGCTCCAACCGAGTTAAGGGAGTTAAAGGCCCAACATCAGGAGTTGTTAGATAAAGGTTGTATTAGACCGAGTGCATCCCCTTGGGGTGCTCCTATTTTATTTGTGAAGAAGAAAGATGGAAGTTTTCGGATGTGCATAGACTAGAGGCAGCTGAATAAGGTAACTATTAAGAACAGGTATCCCATTCCTCGCATTGATGATTTGTTAGATCAGTTACGAGGTGCCTGTGTCTTCTCTAAAATTGATTTGAGATCCGGTTATCATCAATTGAAAATACGGGCAACAAAGTGCCAAAGACTGCTTTTTGAACCAGGTATGGGCATTATGAATTCTTAGTAATGTCTTTTGGTCTTACGAATGCCCCTGCTGCTTTCATGAGCCTAATGAACGGGATTTTTAAGCCATATCTGGATCTCTTTGTTATTGTATTTATTGATGATATACTGATATACTCAAAGAGCAGAAAAGAACATGAGGAGAATTTGAGGGTAGTATTGGAGTTGTTGAGGGAGAAGAGGCTTTATGCCAAATTCTCCAAGTGTGAGTTTCTGCTAGATTCAGTGTACTTCTTGAGGCACGTGGTTTCTAAGGATGGAGTTATGGTGGATCCTTCTATGATTGAAGCAGTGAAGAGTTGGTTAAGACCTACTAATGTTACAGAGGTAAGGATCTTTGTTGGTTTAGCTAGCTACTACCATCGATTCGTCAAGGGGTTTTCTTCTATTGCTTCGCAGCTGACAAATTTGACTAAGCAGAATGTTCCATTTGTATGGTCGGATGAATGTGAAGAAAGTTTCCAGAAACTCAAGACCTTGTTGACTACTGCACCAATTCTTACCTTGCAAGTGGAAGGTAAGAATTTTATTGTTTATTGTGATGCATCGTATTGTGGTTTGGGTGCAATGCTAATACAAGAGAGGAATGTAATTGCTTATGCTTCGATGCAATTAAAAGTGCATGAACGTAACTATCCGACCCATGATTTGGAGTTGGCTGCCATTGTATTTGCATTAAAGCAATGGAGACATTATCTATATGGGGTCAAGTGTGAAGTTTATACAGATCATCGTAGTTTACAATCTGTCTTTACTCAGAAAGATTTGAATTTGAGGCAGATGAGGTGGATGGAACTATTGAAAGACTATGATATTACTATTTTGTATCACCCAGGAAAAGTTAATGTTGTGGCAGATGCTTTAAGCAGCAAAGCAGGGAGCATGGGTAGTTTAGCCCACTTACAGGTTTCTAGACGCCCATTGACTAGAGAGGTTCAGATTCTGGCTAATGACTTCATGAGGCTGGAAGTACTAGAGAAAGGAGGATTTTTGGCCTCTATGGAGGCAAGAACTTCCTTTCATGACAAGATTAAGGGAAAGCAGTTTGCTGATGTGAAGCTGAGTCAAATTCGAGATATGGTATTGCGAGGAGAGGCTAAAGAGGCAATAATTGATGAGGAAGGCGTATTAAGAATTAAGGGAAGGGTATGTGTGCCCCGTGTTTATGATTTGACTCAGATTATTCTTGCAGAGGCTTATAGTTCGTGGTATTCTATACATCCTGGTGCAACCAAGATGTATCGTGATCTAAGGCAACATTATTGGTGGAGTAGAATGAAGCGTGACATTGTTGATTTTGTTGCCCAATGCCCAAATTGACAGCAGGTAAAGTATGAACACCAGAGTCCTGGAGGGACACTTCAGAGAATGCCCATTCCTGAATGGAAGTGGGAAAGAATTGCAATGGATTTTGTAGTTGGTCTTCCAAAGACATTGGGTAAGTATGATTCTATTTGGGTAATTGTTGACAGGTTAAATAAGTCTGCACACTTCATTTCGGTCAATATGACTTACAATGCAGAGAAGTTAGCCAAACTATATATCTCGGAAATTGTTTGATTGCATGGAGTTCCACTTTCCATCATATCAGATAGAGGTACGCAATTTACTTCTAAATATTGGAAGACCCTACATGTTGAATTAGGTACTAGATTGGATCTTAGTACTGCATTTCACCCTCAGACCGATGGGCAGTCTGAGCGAACAATTCAAGTGCTGGAGGATATGTTTCGTGCGTGTGTGATAGATTTTGGTGGTTTTTGGGATAAATTCTTACCCTTAGCAGAAATTTCGTACAACAATAGCCATCATTCGAGTATTGATATGGCCCCATTTGAGGCATTGTATGGAAGGAGATGTAGGTCCCCCATTGATTGGTTTGATGCATTTGAGGTTAGACCTTGGGGTACTAACCTTCTGAGGGAATCATTAGAGAAAGTGAAATTTATTCAAGAAAAGCTTTTAGCAGCTCAAAGTAGGCAAAAGGAATATGCAGATCGAAAGGTTAGAGACTTGGATTTCATGGACGCTGAACAAGTCTTGCTGAAGGTTTCACCCACGAAGGGTGTGATGCGGTTTGGTAAGAGGGGTAAGATAAGTCCGAGGTATATTGGACCGTTTGAAGTACTTAAGCGCGTGGGGGAGGTGGCCTATGAATTGGCATTGCCTCCAGGGTTGTCAGGAGTGCACTCGGTATTTCATGTGTCTATGCTGAAAAAATACCATGGTGATGGTAATTATATTATTCGTTGGGATTCAGTTCTTCTTGATGAGAATTCGTCTTATGAGGAGGATCCTATTGCTATTCTAGATAGGGAGGTCCGCAAATTGAGCACAAAAGAGATTGCTTCTATCAAGGTTTAGTGGAAGAATCGGCCAGTTGAAGAGTCCACTTGGGAGAGTGAGGCTGATATGCATGAAATATATCCACATCTTTTTACCGATTCAGGTACTCTTTCTCGCCCTCGCCTTTCTTTTGATCGTTCTAGGACGAATGATGGGTAAATTGGTATCTATTGTAACGACCATTTTTGGTCGTTTTGAGCACTAGAACTTTTTATGTTAGAAAATACTTTCTGATAGATTTAAATGGGTGTTTTGAACTATTCATAATTATAATTATGAAATTAATGGGGTAGTTTTACTAATTTATTTAGTTAGTGGTTAAGAAAATAATATTATAATTAATAGTGGGTCACTTTTATCACTATTATAATTAGATTAGTATAATAATTAGGGTAATAAATAATTTGTAAAGAAAAGAATAGAGGGGGAGCGGAGAAAAGCGGGTTGAACGAAGAAAAATCACGGCACACTTCAGGTTAAAATTCTCTTCAATTTTTCTATTTACGTATATTATATGAGGTCTGAACTGTTGTTCATACTTTTAGTGGAAGTGATACCACTGAGTTGCCTTGGAAATTGAAAAAAAAGAAGATTTTTTTTTAATGTTTTGGTGATAACTTTAATTATAATATTAATAGGTTAGATAGGAATTGAAAGTGGACAAGACGGTTTGGTTTGAATTGTGGGAAGACATTAGTTTTAATTTTTACTATTATAATAATTGGGTTTATTGATACAAATAGTTAAAAACAAGAAGAGTAGTCGTCTACTGTTATATGTTATGTCGTCGTATACCGCCGATTATGGATAATCGCTTGTTATTTCCTTTAGTCAACGTATTATTATTTAAGCTTTGATATATTGTTATAGAGTGTAATATTACTATAGTATTAGAATTAGAAGAGATATTGGAAAGAACGAGGTTATAACGGTGGTAGTGTTATGATTATTATTATATAATTATGGTATGATAGGAATCTAGAATGTATAGTGGTATTAGGTTATTGGAGGAAAATTTGTCTCCCTTGGTTAATTTATAGTGAGATTATTTTGAATGAGAAGGATATTTTCCTTAGAAATCATGGTAAGATGGGTCACATATATTTTCGAAATAATAATTGAATTGACATGGCTATTCCTCCCTGTTCTCACGTGAGAGTTAATGGAAAATAAGCTAAGGTTAGGTTCGCCTTGTGTTAGTAGCTGGATTGATGAAACTGCAAAATAATTTAATTTCATTTTTAAGAATTGGAATATAAAAGGGTGGGGATATTGTTAAAGTGTTCGCTGCCACTGGTTCCTTAACCAGTGGCTTTAACTTTTAAAAATTACAATGTTGTTATTATATTAAAAACTATATTTTGATATATTGAGATAGGTAATTAAATATAAGGTGTAGTATATTATATGAATTACATTAAAGTTATGCTAATGAGAGGAAATAGAACTTACCCTTAAGTTTAAACTTTAGGAAATTGATTATAGAATTAGGTGAATTGACGGGTATAGGCTAGACACAGAATAATTGGAGTGTTTATGGTCTTGTTAACTTACACCTTATGTATATATGTACTTGATAGATTGGAAGGGTTCGGAGGCAATAAAGAAAGGGAAGACAATGGAGAAGTAGTTGCTTGACTTCGGTTCTTCAGTGGAGGTAGGTTATGGTTTATTTTTATTTGATAGATAAACTCTAAATAGCGATTGATATGTATTGAGTGATATTGTAAAGTCTCTTATGTACTTGATTGTGTAGTTGTATGTTTTGATTGTGTGGTTTGTGTTTGGCCTAAAATTATGAGAGTGTTGAAATTCTAATCTTGAACCCTCTCTATTAAAATGACGCCCTGAATAAAGAACACTTGTTGAAATAAAATAATGAGATAATTGGATCGGAGTGTCACGTTCCGACACAGTATTATGGGATCGGAGTGTCACGTTCCGACACGATATTATGGGATCGGAGTGTCACGTTCTGACACAATAACATTAAAGACAAGGAATCTTGAAATAACTTAATATACTTAATTTCAAGGAACCTATTTTCCAAATGAGTATGGTGTTGAGGCATGAGTCCTCATACGTGTGCATGATGTTGTGATTGATGGTGTACCTAGTATGGTGTTGTTGTTCTCAATGGTTCATGTGTTTGTTGCTTGCCACATGTTAAGTATTGTAGTTTATTTTATATTATTATTCATTATGTATTGATTTCTATTTTGAGTTGACCAATGATACCTACTCAGTATCTGTTCCTTGTACTGACCCCTACTTGTATTTTCTTCTTTGTTCTTTTGTGGAGTGCAGCAAGTGTACCATCGACTTCAACTCACACTCAGCTCTAGTCAGCCTCCAACACATCAGAGTTCAGGGTGAGCTATTATTTCTAGCTCGTGCTGGATTCTCTCATTCACGTCTTGATGTCTTTAAATTTCGGACATGGACCATCTTTTTGCTTATTTAGGTTTCTTAAATACTTTTAGACTTGGTAATTTGAGGATAGATGTTCTTGATGTGATGACTTCCAGATTTTGGGGATATTAAGTGTTAAACTCTAGAAGCCTATTTAATTGGCTACATTAATAAGTTTGGATCTTCCGCATTATTTTTGTTATTCATAGTTGAACTATTGGTAAATGTTGGAGTTTAGATTTGTTGGTTCACTCACCTAGTAGGTTAAGTGTGGGTGCCACTCAGGACTCATTTTGGGTTGTGACACATGCACCGTTATCTGCTAGTGCATTGACGCACAGAGACAAAGTTGAGCATCATCGTCAGAATTCTCGATCTAGGCCTGTATATTCAAAGGGTAGTGTGTCTCAAGGAGGTATTAAGTTCATGCCTGCACCAAGTATGGTAGAAATCACTCCGGCATATGTTGTGAGGGCTCCATGGGTTGTTTCAAGTGCAATTAGACCGGATATTTCATGAGAGAAAGTCCAACGAGAAAGCAAAGAGGTGGTAATAGGGGCAATAGAGCTTAGTTTTCATCAGCTGCTCCACCAAACAGGGCTGCACCTATGGGAGCTACTTTTGGTACTGGCGGAGGAACAAACCGCTTGTATGCCCTAAATAATCACTAAGAACAAGAGAATTTGCCAGATGTTGTCACTAGTATGAGTTAAGTCATTGTATATGCATTGTTAGACCCAGGAGCGAGTTTATCTTTTGTAACTCCCTATGTTGCTATGAAATTTGAGTTTTGTCCTAAGCAACTTAGCGAACCATCAGTGTTTACACACCTGTTGGTGAATCCGTTCTAGCAAAAGGAGTCTATTTTGATTGTCCTATTTTCGTCAGTGACAAGAGTATCATCGCTGATTTAATAGAGTTAAACATGGTAGATTTTGATGTCATCATTGGTATGGACTGACTTCATGCCTATTATGGATCAATAGATTGCAGAATTGGATTTGTCAAGTTTTAGATTCCTAATGAGCTAGTTATAGAGTGGAGTAGTAAATCATCAATGCCTAAGGGTCATTTCATTTTGTACCTAAAGTCAAGGAAGTTAATTTCCAAAGGGTGTATCTATCACTTAGTCTGAATTAATGACTCAAGTGCCGAGGTACCTTTCCTTCAGTCTGTTTTTATAGTTAGTGAGTTTACATAAGTTTTTCCTGATGATCTACCTAGAGTCCCTCCTTAAAGAGAGATAAACTTCGGCATAGACATCATCCCAGATACTCGTCTTATCTCTATTCCTCCATACAAAATGGCACCAGCAAAGTTAAAAGAGCTAAAAGAATAATTGAAAAATTTGTTAGATAAAGGCTTCATTCGACCAAGTGTCTCACTTTGGGGCGCTCTCATCTTGTTTGTTGGGAAGAAGGATGGCTCCTTTATGATGTGTATAGACTACCGTCAGTTGAATAAGTTGACCATCAAGAATAAATATCCCCTTCCAAGTATATATGACCTCTTCGGTCAACTTTAGGGTGCTTCTTATTTTTGGAAGATTAACCTCAGATCAGGTTATCATCAGTTTAAAGTAAAGGAATGTGATATTCCAAAGAAAACTTTTAGAATAAGGTATGAGCATTATGAATTTTTGGTAATGTCCTTTTGTTTGACAAATGCACCTGAAGTGTTCATGGATCTTATGAATATAGTCTTCAAACCTTATTTAGATCTGTTTGTCATCGTCTTCATTGATGACATACTGGTTTATTCAAGGAATGAAGAAGATCATGCCAGTAACCTCAAGATTATTCTGCAGACTTTGAAGGATAAGGAGTTATATGCCAAGTTCTCCAAGTGTGAGTTTTGGCTTAAGTCTGTGGCATTCTTAGGCCACATTCTTTCTGGTGAAGGGAATAGAGTTGACATTCAGAAGATTGAAGAAGTTCAAGACCACATCTCCAACAGATATTAGGAGTTTCTTGAGCTTAGCTAGATGTTATAGGAGATTTGTTGAAGGATTCTCATTTATCTTTTCTCTTTTGATCAATCTAACCTAGAAGATGGTCAAGTTTCAATGGTCTGAAGCTTGTTAGAAAAACATTCAAGAGTTGAAAAAGATATTGACTACAACCCCAATTTTGACCTTACAAGAGGTACTCAAGGTTTTGTGGTGAATTATGATGCATCAAAAGTTGGCTTGGGTTGTGTGTTGATGCAGAATGGAAAGGTTATAACTTAGGCCTCTAGACAGTTGAAGATTTATGAGAAGAATTATCTAACTCATGCTTAGAATCGATTGCAGTAGTGTTTTCTTTGAAGATATGGTGCATGTACTTGTATGGTGTTCGTGTTGATATATCCATTGATCACAATAGCCTTAAATATGTGCTCACCCAGAAAGAAATCAATTTCAGACAGAGGAGGTGGTAGGAATTACTCAAGGATTATGACATGAGTATTCCTTACCACCCAGGTAAGGCTAATGTGGTTGTTGATGCCTTAAGGAAGGTGTCCAGGGGTAGTACCACCATGTTGAAGAAGAAAAGAGAGAGTTAGATAAGAATGTGCACATACTTGCACACTTGGGAGTCATACTTATGGATTCTATAGAACGAGGAATAGTGGTGACCAATGTGGTTGAGTTATTAGTCATAGGTGAAAGTGAATCAAGACGAAGAACCCATTTTGCTTGATTTGAAGGCAAGTGTTCATAAGCAAAGAGTGTTGACTTTTGAATAAGGGGAGATAGTGTGTTGAAGTACAAAGGCATATTATGTGTACCTAAGGTGGATGGACTCCAAGAGAGGATTTTGGAGGAGGCTCATAGCTCTAGATATTCTATTCATCTGGGTTCAACTAAGATGTACCGCGATTTGAGGGAGGTATATGGGTGGGAAGGCATGAAAAAAGATATTGCTGAGTTTGTTGCCAAATGCTCAAATTGTTAGAAAGTGAAAGTAGTGTACCAAAGGCCTGTAGGTTTAGCTCTGAATATAGAACTTCTGGAATGGAAGTTGGAGAGGATTAATATGGAATTCATCACAGGCTTCCGAAAATCTTGAAGGCAACATGATTCTATTTGGATGATTATCGATTGAATGAAAACGTCAGCCCATTTATTGCTGGTAAAGACTACCTATTTGACCAAGGATTATGCTAAGTTGTACCTTTAAAAAGTGGTAAGACTTCATGGAGTTCTGGTCTCCATTATTTCAGATACAGGTGCACAATTCTAGAAAACTTTCTAGAAAGGTTTGGGTTCAAAGGTGAATTTGAGTACTGCTTTAAGCTTCTGACAGATGGACAAGTACAGCGTACTATCCATACCTTAGAATATATGTCGAGAGCTTGTGTGATTGACTTCAAGAGAAATTGGGGTTATCACGTACCTCTCATTGGGTTCACTTATAACAACAATTACCATTCGAGCATCCAAATGGCTCCTTATGAAGCTCTTTATCGGAGAAGATGCAAATCTCTTATTTTGTCGTTCAAAGTTGGTGAAGCAGGGTTGATAGGACCTGATATATTTCACCAAGCGATGGAGAAGGTGAAAGTGATTCAAGAAAGATTGAAGACAACACAAAGTCATCAAAACTCCTACACTGATGTTAGGAGAAGGCCATTAGAGTTTGAGGTAGATGATTGGCTATATCTTAAGGTTTCACCCATTAAGGGTGTTATGAGGTTTCGTAAGAAGGGGAAACTATGTCCACGGTATATTGGACCTTATTGAATCTCCAAGAGAGTGGGCAATGTGGCTTAAGAGTTGGAGTTACCGCAAGAGTTAGCAGCGGTTCATCCGGTATTCCACATTTCTATGTTGAACAAGTGCTTGGGTGATCGTTCATTGGTAGTACTAACAAATAATGTTGGTATTAAGGACGACCTATCATATGAAGAGATTCCAGTTCAGATTTTAAATCGTCAAGTTCGCAAGTTGAGGACAAAGGAAATTGCTTCAGTCAAGGTTCTTTGGAGGAGCCCATTCGTTGAGTAAGCGACTTGGGAAGCTGAGCAGGATATGAAGAAGAGATATCAACATTTCTTTGAATCCAGAGAGAATGAAAATCAAGGTTTTCTCTTCTTAAAATTTTATCAGCCTACGTATAAGCATGTTATTACTTGCTTTTGTTTGTTGAGGGCTGAAATGATGTTACTATCCTTAACTTAGTGAAAGAATTTTCATTCGCGGATGAATGTTCCCAAGGTTAAGATATTGTAACATCTTGTAACTTAAATTAACTAAGAATAAGCTAAGAAACCAAGTATAATCAATTTTGGGAGTAAGTAGGGAAATCTTGAAATTTTCAAGCTTTGAAAAGTGAGTTTTGATTATCTTCAAACGACCATATCATCCAAATCAGGAGGAGTTTGGATGAGTTCTTTAAATGGATGAAAATATATTGGGAATATCTTTCCAACACCACCGAGTGTGCAAAAATCCGATGTCGTATGAGGGAGATATGTCTTTCGGAAGTTGGATTGTTGGGATGAGGAAAATCCAATCCGGATTTTAGCGAAGGTAAAATTGTCTTTTCACCAAACTATTTCTGAATTAATTTTTAGGTTATATTAGGGGTAAAACCAAATCATAAATCAATTTAAAAAAATAAAGAAAACATAGGTCTTGGGAGAAAATAAAAAAGAAAAGGAAGATAAAAAATTATCCAAGAAACGCTAAGATCGTTGCACGGATTTTGTCGGGGGTGATCCTTATCGAGGTATGTGAGATCATTCGATGCTGGATCCTTTAAACCACATCTCAACTTAATTCAATACAGAAAATTATAGTATATTTGAATGAAAATCTTGAAGTTCTTGATGAAATGTTGTGAAGTTCTTGTTGATTGAATTGTAGTTGATTTCTAGTAGGTTAGATTCATGATTCTGGACTATTTTTTAGTCTAATCGATTGAGTTATGAGGTATTTAGGGATTCTAAGTATTTTGGTTGGGATCCATGGATGTTTAGGAGGTTTAGAGATGAAAAATGGAGAATAAAAGTTGGAGGTCCCGTCAGATAGCCCATAGGGCGCCGTGCCTGCTTAAGCCCCTGAGCATAGGCTCTATCTGACAGGCCCTGGCACGCTGCGCCAGCCAGAGCGCCCCAGACCTGGGTATGTCCGACATGCCCTGGCGCCCAGGCCTATTAGAGCGCATGGAGACCCCGTTCTTTCCTTATCTTCCCGTACTAGTTCCTAATTGATGTACCTATCATTCCTAGTTGATTCCAACACTTTAAAGTACATATAAATATCATGAAATCTTCAATAAACATGAGATCACAATCCTTGAATCCATAGTCCAATTCTAGGAAAGATAAGATCAAATTCAAGGAAGTTGAGAGTCAAGTCTAAAAGTAAAGAAGCAAGTCAAAGTAAGTTCCTAAAGCATTCAAGAGTCTTCAACAAATTTTTTAACTTTTTTTAAGGTTCAAGTAAAGATTTGAGTTAAATTCACAAATGTTATAAAGGAACTAAGTATTCCCTAAAATTTAAGTTTCGTGTAAGCAAAGAACATAAAGTTGAGTTCATTTCTCAAGAGTTATAAGGGAAATAAGTAGTTCCTCAGAGTTTCAACTAAAATATTTTCAAACTTTTAAGAAAGAAAGGAAGCTAGACTTCCACAGAGCCTATGGTCCAAGAAAGCTTTTTAAAAGTTAAGTTTTGGACACTAATATCAAATCACATAATCAGTATGTTTTAAAACATAAGAGCCAATATATATATATTTTGGGAGTAGTATTGAGCACCGATGTGGGATGCGAGGTCACATGAACTCAAATTTCAATGTAAACCATGTAGCCATCATGGGTAGAATAGGGTCATACTTTTTAGATGAACCCTCTTCTTAGTTTACTAGTGGATCCATTAGGCAGTTCAGGTCCTAGACTCTGGAAAGGTTAAGATGGACGGGAAGCGTGGGCCGAGTAACCTTGTATCTTCACTATATCTCTTAAGTGTTGGTTGTCAGTAAAGAAGCTCCCATAGAAGTATTGTATTTTCATCTACATTGGTTATTTGTATTTTTACATATATCTCAAATATTATGTGTATACTTGTATACATTCAGAGTTTATAACATGTTTTCAATCAACATTTTTTTATTCTTGCAATTACTTATACGCTGCGTATATTGAATAAGAGTTAATAGATCATGAGTTAAGCAGAGCCAAGGTAAGTGTTCTTTCTTTCTCCTAAATTATTGCAATTTCTAACTCGCATACTCGTACATTCAATGTAGTGATGTCAGTTGGCATGCATATCTGTATGATGTAGACGCATGTAACCAAAACCAGTAGGCAACGCACCGTTGGTCCAATTGAGCACTCCACAGTCACTTGGTGAGCCTTCCTGCATTCCCGAGCACATTCTTTTTATTTATTTTATAGCTTAGATCATTAGGATGTTGTGGGGTCAGTCCCAACATCCATCTTAGTCAGTTTAGAGGCTTCATAGACAGTTAGTAGTTGAGCAGTCTTTAAATTTTCATTTTAGGTTAAAGATTTTATTTGTTATTTTGGTTAGTTTAAATGTTTAAGACTTTTAAAACATTCAAGATAATATTTCTATTCAGTTAAGTTCTTTCATTCATTCAAGTATGATTGTTTTCTGCTGAGTTAAGTAAGTCAGACCAAGGATTCGTCGAGGCCAACAATGTTCACCAAGTGCCAGTCCGCCCACGATGTAGGCTCGAGGAGTGACACGGTTAGGCTGGAATATCTTTATTTCTGATATTATATTTGCTAGTATACCCACACATTCTTTTTATTTATTTGTCATTCTCATCTTCTGGATATGGGAGTTGTTGACTAGATAATATTCTTCACCTTATGAGATAATTGGTTACCACTCTAAAGAGCTTATCTTTAGTATTGATTGTGTGATCACATAGAACATTAGATGAGAGCCTCTATTTCATTCACCCCCAATATGAAGTATGTCATCTTTTCATCCCCTTTATCTTAAAAAACTAACTCTAGGTACTTAAAACTATCACTTCTTGGGTAACGTAAGCGTCAAACTCCACATACGCTTCACAGGACACACCACTAAATATTTACTCCAAGTCAACTTAATTTTAATTTGGTCCTGCTAAACATGAAAACATTTGACTCTAGGGTTTGTGTCCAAATCTCAGCCTCGTGTTAATGTCCCTTTATATCTCATCAAGCAGTACTATATCAGCATAAAAAAATATGTGCTATGTCACCTTGTGAATGTATCGTGTTAGAACATCCATCGCCAATGCAAATAAAAATATACCCTTATTGTAATCCGTGAATTACTATTATATCCCCTCCATTTTAATTTTATTTTTTATTTTCCTTTTTTATCCTTTTAAAAAAGAACGAATCTTTCTTTTTTCTTTGGCAACCCTTTAATTTTGAATCTCGGTATGATATGCTTACCATAAGATTAAAGTATATTTTAGTACATTTGACACATATTTAATTTTAAATCAAGAGATTAAAAAATTTTCTTTACTTTCTTAAACACCATGCTAAGAGAAAAGAAAATAAATAAATTGAAACGGAGGGAGTAATAAGTAATACTTTTTTTAGGAAGTGTATTTTATCAATTGTTCTTAGTATTCTATATCAATTTATGAATCTTTTGTCAACCTATCGTCTTTTTTTGGTTTAAATGCAACTACGTGTTCTTATAATTCTAATTTTCGATATCTAATGAAAATAATTTATTTACTAGGTTTCGGCTACTCTATACCACTATTTTATTTTTGGTCATATTCTTTTTTATAGGATGTATACCACTTCTCTTTTTAGTTGTTCTGGTTTTTTCATTGTTTTTCCTTCATATATTGATGCATTTGAGACAAAGGTCTTTCAGAAAGCTCTCTACCTCTACGAGATACTGGTAAGATTGTGTACACTCTACCCTCTACGAGATAGTAATAGTAGTAGTTGTTGTTGTTGTTGTCACTGTCGTTGTTGAGTAGTAATAGTTGTTGTTGTCGTTGTCACTATTGTTGTTGTCATTATTTTTGTTTTTGTTGTTGTACATACCTGGAATTGTTGAATTAAACATTAATAAACTAATATAATAGAAATGTAATAATTCATGAATTTCATATAATTTTTAATTAATATCTTACTATTCAATTAAATTAGTATCTTATCGATGTTGGATTGACTAATTCTTTTTATGGTAGGAAAAGGTTTAGGACTCTATAAATAGAGATAGAGATATGTTCCTTCTAACTTAATCAGCATTCATAATGTAGTCTTAAAGGATTTGAGAGTTTTTTTAGGGGGAGAATTTGTGGGTCACAAGCTTGATACGTTATCACTTGTGTGAACCTCCCATGTATTCCGAGTGAATTGGTTGAGGTTGTTTCTCTCTATATTTTGTACTCTCATATTTATAGTGGATTTCTCATCTCCTTTGCGGACGTAGATCGATTGACTGAACCACGTTAAATCCTTGTGTCTTTTGGTATAGTTCTCGTTGTCTTCTTACTCGTGGTCTTTCGAGGTTTGCATTGCTAGCTTCCGCGTTACACCTACTTATTTTCGGTCCTAACAAGTAGTATCAGAGCCAGATTCAATAATGGATTAAGGTTTAGTGGTTCGATAATCGATAATTGAACAAGGTTAGAAGGCGGTGTTCATCTTGATGGGTGTAGTTCTTTCCACAAACTTTTTTTACAGTAATGAAGATTTTGTTGGAGAAATTGTTTCAGAGAGGTTCTCTGTGTTGAGACATAAATTTTGCAAAGGAGATTATGGAGAGGAAAATCAAGTTGTTGAAGATTAAGTGAAGAAGGTGGACAAATTTATTTTGTCAGATATTCAGGCCGAGGGGGAGATTTGTTGGGTTTTATTTGCCCTTAATTTCTCACCATAAATAGGTTTTCCTTTTAGGAAAAGGTTTTGGATTGACTAATCCTTTTTATGGTGGAAAAGTTTTAGGACTCTATAAATAGAGGTATTTTCCTTCTAACTTAATCAGCATTCACAATGTAGTCTTAAAGGCTTTGAGAGTTTTTTTTAGGGGGAGAATTTGTGGGTCCCAAGCTTGATATGTTATCACTTGTGTGAACCTCCCATGTATTCTGAGTTAATTGGTTGAGGTTGTTTCTCTCTGTATTTTGTACTCTCATATTTATAGTGGATTGCTCATCTCCTTTGTGGATGTAGGTCGATTGACCGAACCACGTTAAATCTTTGTTTCTTTTGGTATATTTCTCGTTGTCTTCTTACTCGTGGTCTTTCGAGGTTTGCATTGCTAGCTTCCGTGTTACACCTACTTATTTCGGTCCTAACAATCGATGTCAAGAGTTAAACATTATTTGTAAGGACAATATATATATATATATATATATAAGTGAAAGAACATACATATCCAAGTGACACAAAATGTTCAGTTTCTAGGAATAGCATATTTTCCTATACAGTCTAAGGGATCTTTCTAGAGAAAATTGTTTTCTCTAGTGAGAATTGCATATTTAATTCTCTAGAAACTCTATATTTTCATTTTTAGAATTTTTATATTACACTATGGGAGGAGAGGAAGTCGAAGAAAATACTAAGAGGGTCAAATGATAGGCTCCAAATGAGCTAATGACTCACCTTTATAGAGATTGAAATGACCTAACGAAAATTGAACGGGTTATATGAATTGCCTTTATTGTTATGGGTAATTTTTTCACCCCTAAAAATAGTGTACTTCCATTTCATTTCTCATGATAATATAAGTGTTGGTCACCTTGAGAAGGAGTCGTCATCAGATGTGTCGAATTTAGGAGCAGATAATACCTGGATACAATACAAATGTGGTTGATATATTGTTAGCTAATTTAGGAAACCAAAAATCACAATCCATACTATCATGAGTGACATCCACACTAACCTCCAGTGAGAGAACTAAATACTAACTCAAACTTAACCCTTCAAAACAATTTAAGAAGCACATATTTATATAGATCACTCGGAAGCAGTGAAAAAAGTAAAGGTTTTTTTATAACCTTTATCAATTATCCAAAACAATTATGGAATTAATCCCCTTAAAATCTAAAAGTTATAGTACAAAAAACTAAATAGTCTAGAATGGGGATGCAACCCTGAAAACTATAAAGCATAAATCTAATAGTCTAAAACATCTTTGTCTAAAAATATGGACAACGAAGCAGAGATGAATTCATGGTAGTCTAAAACATCTGTATGTTATAGATTTTGTTCAGCTACTAATCCTTTATTACTCCCTTTGTTTCAAAAAGAATGTCTTTCCTTTTTAGTTTGTTTCAAAAATAATGATCCCTTTCCTTTTTTGTCAACATATCAATTTTAACTTTCTATATGGCATGTTTAAGACCACAAGATTTAAGGGCATTTTGGTACATTTGACAAAACTTTAATTTAAAACCATAAAATTAAAAAGTCTTGTTTCTTTTCTTAAACTATGTTCCAAGTCAAACAAGGTCATGCTTTTTGATACGGGGGGAGTTGTTAGTTATTATTTTAGGTTTCATGTTGAGTTTTGTTGCATGTGCATTTGTCCTTCTAGATATTAAAAACTTTTAGTGTTTTAATATTGTGATAACATGTGTTGTCTTTTTATTCATATTTCTAATCACTTTTTTATGCTATTGCCATTTAGAAGTGGGGTGAATTTATAAATTAACCCTTAGCTTGGCAACAAAGATGTGCAGGAAAAGAGGCTGCACAGACAGAGGGACTTATGGGTCGTCCATTGACCAACAAATCATCATGTTGGTTCGTGGTCTGGGACTTAGTTTTGACCTTGGTCCCTTCCTTCCCCCAGGCTAAGTCCCAACAGACGACACCCATCGACAGGGTGTCGATCGGCCCACTGGGCGTCGACTGCCTCGTCGTTTGGGGCCTGCCTGGAACAACCTTGACACCAAGTTGGATCCTTCTTCAAGGACCCTTGGATGGTCCTCGCGATAATTTTCTTCGACGTTTCAAACTCAAATACGATCATCTATGTGTTCAACACCTCTCCCATAAATTTCATCCAGAACGAACACGTAAAACTTGAAGAAACACGCCTAGGCACACAAGGTCATTTCAAGGCATATCTTTCGAACTCCATAGACGTTCTTTGATTTTTAACCTTCAAACTTCACGAAACTTGACACACTGCCTATACATGCTATGATAACTCATTTAAGGACCTTACAACCTCATGAATCACACATAAACACATAGAACCACATAGGTGACTTAGTCGAACGTCTTGGTTGTCCCTTGACGTTTGACTTCCAACACACCCAATACTTTAGTTATTGCCTCTATACCATAGATTAGACATATGTAAGACCTTAAACCATCAATACCAACATGTTAGGCTCTATTTCTCAGGGTCTTACAATGCTTCAAATTTCACATTCATACTATGTACAAGATACTAAACATGCCGGTTCAACAAAAAATAACCAGTCTCTTGGGGAAAAAGAACAAAGGCAAGAAAACCACCAAGAGAGGGTCGTGAGTTGGGATACTCAGACTTCACCCTAGCACTCACATCCATTTACCCCACCCCCAACGAAAATACATGCAATTGTCCCCAATGCATAAAAATATAAAGCAATGGTGGTGGTAAAAGCAAACATGAGGCGCATAGCGCCGAAAATCAACAAGCTGACAGGTTCGGTATCCCAGAAAATGCTCTATCAGTAGTAAGGACACCATCATTAGTGTCCGCAACAATGTCTGCACCCCCAGTGGTGCTCCTCTCAGTAGCCTCGAATCTGGATCTAGACGCCCCAGCAGTTAAATCATGAGCCTCCATCTACCGGGTCTTCTCATCAAGCAACAAGTTTCTCCTCGCAGCCTTCATCTCTAATCGCTCCCTCTTACTAGCCCGATCACCCTCACCATCATTGGTGTGACTGGAACGGTGCCTCTAGGCATGTTCACGTGGTGGAGGCAGTGGTGCAGTGGTGGTCTGGAACAGTGCAGTAAGCACCATATCCTCAACAAACTTTTCAGGTGCACCCTCAGGCTTGGGTACCCGCGTGTCCAAGATGGCATCAATATCATCCTTCAGACTCTCCACCTCAGCCTGGAGAGTCATCAAATCAATAGTGGGGGCTGGGCATGCGAGGACTCTCAACTCAAAAGCATCGAGGCGCTGGTGGACCGCCTGAATCCTCCTCTCAGTTTGCTGAGAAACCTTCTTCTCGATATGGTCCTCAGCCTCGGCTATAGACTTCTGCATCCAAGGCTGGAGATGGTGCAGCAATGTGGCCATCTGGGCCTCTAGTTGCTGGACCCTAGCAATCGGGACCAGTGCTGCTGATGGTGTAAACCGGCAGGAACTCGGTGCCCATTAGTGCCCTGGATAGACTCAACCGGGGTGGTGTCGGTAGGCTCTGAAGCAACATGATCATCCCCTTAGGATTGCTCTACCATATGTGCGAGGTTCTCACCCAACAGCTGCATACCAACTCGGGGACCTATGTATGGTACTTCCTCATTGGCCTCATCCCTAATGAGATCTATGTCCATTATCCTGGTAGAAGTACGGAGAACATCCATGTGCCAAATGAGCACTTCAGTAGCCCTGAACAACTCAAAAATCATACAGGAAAAAGGGTAAGTGGTCGAGGCCTTAAAAACCCTCTCATAGAGGGCAGACAGCAACATCCTCGGAAAATAAATCTCGAACCCGGTGACCATAGCAGCAACCAAGACCTCTCTATCCCACGTAATTATGTTGTCTGCAACTATGGGGGATAGGTGGTGGCGGACCAAAAGCCTGATGAACTTGGCAGAAAATGTGAGGTTGTCCTTCTTGATAATGCCTCTAGGTCCAGCACCAAGTCTACACCCTCACGATCTACGGATATGTGTTGGGAAATCCACCTCCTTGTGGTCTAGAAATTTCCCTACTCAATCACGTCCAATCTATAATCAAACTCCGGGGTGAGGGGAACCCTATTGGCATCGATATTCGCAGAGTATAAGAAACAGTGAATGGTAGGCAAAAAGATATCCACTCGACAGCCACAAACTTGAACATATGTAAGTGGTGCCTGTTTGGCGGAATTAGACCGCCTATCCAAATATCCCTTGAGAGTTGCTACATAAGAGGCGTAAAAATCACCTAAACTTCATCTGCCTTTTTTCCATGTCAACGAAGAGGCATAGAAATCACCTAAACTTCATGGCGTAGAACCGTTTGGAGCTCACTACTTTGCTTAATAGACCTACAAATGTTGAAAGTTTCTTCTTCATTGTTCAACCTAAACTTTATCTGCCCTTTTTCCATGTCAACGAAGACGCAACCAGTATGAAGGAATGGCCTCCCAAGAATAATAGGCACCTCAAAGTCCACCTCACAGTCAAGAATCACAAAATCGCCCGGAGATATAAATGACTTCACCTTCACTAACACATCATGGAGTATCCTAATAGGCCTCTTCATCGTTTGACCGTCCATCAGTAACCACATTGTAGTGGGATTGCGGTCACCCAAACCTAACTTTTTGTAAATAGAGGGAGACATGAGATTTATGTTTGCCGCAAGATCACATAATGATTTAGTAAAGTGTAACAACCCGATGGTACATGAAATAGTGAAAGCGCCCGGATCTTCTTTCTTTTGAACAAAAGACCTTGTTGCATAGCACTACAATGTTTCATCTGATCATCATCCTCTAAACTTACCGATCTGTTCTTATTAACCATATCCTTCATAAAATTGGCATAACCGGACATTTGTTCAAGAACTTATATCAAAGGGACATTGATGGAAAGTTGTTTCAACATAGTAATAAAACGCCGGTATTTACTATCCTTGATCTTTTTTAATAATCATTGCAGGAATGGTGGTGGTGGTGTTGGAATGGGGGTCTCCTTTTGGTGTATCTTGGCTTCTTTTCCCAATTTTTATACCATCTCACAACTAACTTCCACTACCTCATCATCTCTTCTTACCTCATCTTCTACACCTGATGGTATAGGTGGATCAATAGTTTGCTTACCCTCTTGAGTAGTGACTGACATGCAATGTCCATCATTTTTCAGATTTTGGACAGTGTTGCTAGGAAGAGTACCCGATTGACCTGGGTTCACACTAGAAGATAATTGGTCCTTTTGCAACTCATGATGCTTGATTGAGATTGCATGTGCGTCAACCTTTTGCCCAATATTAGTGAAATCACCTCTCAACTCTTTGGCGTGCTCATCACTACCATCAAACCTCCTCCTCATCTTTTGCAATATGTCCCCAACTTGCGCCATACTACCTCCCCCATACCTAGGAGCAAATTCCTGATTTTGAGTTGGAACATAAGGCCCACTTTGATCGTTTCTTTTACCATATTTACCACAGTTGAAGTTATCGCGGTTGTAGTTTCCATCTCAAATATAATGACCCTCTCGGTTGTAATTCCCATAGTTCCGACCTTTATTTCATTGACCTTTTCTCCAATTCTCCTAATTAGAGCCTTGGGCATTCGATCGAAAACACCCCTGACTGCTCATTCACTGCATAAGAATCCTTTGATAGTAAAATTCATCTACTGTAAGTGGTGGTTTAGTCAAATAGTTCACCGCATTCACTTTCTCTGCACCCCAGTGACATGTTTCAATACCAACCCAAGCTTAGTCCTCATTTGAGCCATCTTTTCACGGATATCGTCTGTGGCCGAGTTTTCTGTAGCTTGCACTGCAAAGGTGTTTCTCCCAGTGTCCACTTCCTAGTGCTCCAAGCCTTATTGTTGCGAGAGATTTTCTCCAACTTCTCCGCAATCTCTGCATATGTGCACTCACCATAAGAACCACCCACAATCGTGTCAAGTACTGCCTTATTATTATCATCTTGCCCATGTAGAAGTACTCTTCAACGATTCATCATCAATGCGGTGGTTTTGGACACTTGCCACAAATGAGGTGAACCTATTCAAAGAACTACTTACCGACTCCCCAAGCAATGCCACAAAATTGTTCACTTTATCTTTTTGGTAGAGCTTTTTAGACATCGGGTAATACCGTGCTAAGAACACATCTCTCAACTGCTCCCAAGTATAAATCGATTGATAGGGAACTCAGTAAAGCAAATTGAAGTCTCTCTCGTCAGTGAGAGAGGGAACAGCCTTAATCCGATGACATCCATGTATAAGTCTGGACTTCCTACACAACTCTTACACACCCACCTCAGTTTGGCGATGTGAGCATGTGGATCCTCAGATGGTAATCCCGAAAACAAACCTCTAGCAATGAACATCTACATCAAGGTAGTAGTTACAAGAAATGAATAACCCTGTGGTAGAGGAGGTAGGACAAGAGGCCCATCAGAATCTGTGATTTTAACATTGCTCCTAAAATACTCTTGAGGACGTGGGGCGAGAGTTTGACTCTTCAAAGCACCATCAATAGGGTTCTCCACAATCACTTGGTTGTGAGCATTAACCGGCGAAAAAAGTTGACAGTTTATCCCTTAACCAATATTAGAAGGATTGTGTCTATCGTCCATTTTGCATAGTGTGTGGTTCAATTCTTGATCAAATGGAAGTATTGGTTTTCCTCGACTCTGTGTACTTGGCATAAACTATAGCTAGACATGAAAGAGACAAAAACAACGAGAAAAAGTAAAATTAGGAATTGTTGACTAAACATCAGTAATATCTCTTAAAGTTAATCTAAAAGCCACTTTCCCCGGAAGTAGCGCCAAAATTTGATATGCCCAAATTATACTTCCCTAAAGAAGTATAAGTTGTCGTATGAAGTAAAGAACTCAATTATTAGGTTGGGCCCGATCCCACAAGGAAAATTATTTAGACTTAACTTTAGTTTACAATTAAGTATATTTAGTCAAGTCCTTTCCGAAAATAGTTCATAAAAAGGGGGGTTTTGTGAAATAAAAGTGTTCAATTATTTCTAAGTAAAAGAAGTAGCAAGATTAAAACTTTGGTGTTTTTCAAGTGATGAGAAAACTAGGGTGTAAGTGTTCCCCATAGGTTCATAACGCGATAATTCTAGCTATAACAATTATTTCCTAGTGTCTTGCATGCAAAGTGATAAGTTAGGTATCTGTAATTCCTTGGTCCGACAAATAGAGAATTTAACCTTGTACCTTGGCCTGGCTACATGTGTATAATTTACTAATTCTTACCTTTAACTCATATTAATCATCATATTCAATGTATGGTATAGTTACTATCTTGCACCAATCAAAACTAGCCTATTAGATAGTGTCCACTAAATCTATATTGATAATTCTTTTCCTATTAACTACCCCCTTGGTCTGGCAAGTAGAAATAGGGCAAGTTCTAACGCATGCACTCATTAAAAAGACTTCTAAATGAAAGAATTATCAATACATGGAAGAATCTATTCTAGAATGGTTATTCACCTAGATTTACCTTGTTAATTACCCATGGTTCCCACAACCCTATATGTGGATTTAGTACCCATGCCTAAGAATACACAATTCATGGTTGTTAAACAATAATTCATGTACTTACTTTAACAAGTTTGAAGAAAATCCAGAAATAACACTTGAAATAGCAAAATTCAATTGTAAATTGATTCCGGAAATTTGATATAATTGCCCAAGTTGCAAAGTCAATTCCCAAGAACTAGAGTATGAAAAATAATAAAAAGTTCAACCCCAAAAATAAAGTAATTTACCCTATATATAATTACAAAGTCCTAAATTAAAAGGAGTTCTAAATAAGAAAAGTTTGTCCCAAAATGCGTCTTCAATCGACGACTCCACAGACAGTCCGTCGAAGGAACGACGGACCGTCGACTGCCTCCGTCGGCCCATAATTACCATCTTCCTCAAGCGTCTAAATTCTACCTTCTCTAATTTAATCGACGGACAAATAACACAGTAAGTTGAAGCACTTACGATCCATCGATGCATAATGACATTTCATACTTAGCTTTTCCCCAAAACAAAGTACTAGGGCAGTCTTATATCACATCGATGACTTGCTATCACGGTCCGTCGATAAGACGAAAGACCGCCGATCATTTAGTAGACCCACACTTGGTCAGAATTCCCCGAGTTGCTTCAAGATGCTTGAACATTCATTCGACGGTTGATACGCTCAAATATACTTCCCTAAATAAGTATAAGCGGTCGTATCAATTAAAGAACTCAATTGTTAGGTTGGGGTCGATCCTACGAGGACTTAACTTTAATCTATGATTACGTCTATTTAGTGAAGTCCTTTCCAAAAATAATTAATGAAGGGGGGGGGGGGGTTGTATAACAAAAATGTTTAATTATTTCTAAGTGAGACAAATATCAAGTTTATAACTTTGGTGTTAATCAAGTGATGAGAGAAACTAGGGTGTAAGTGTTCCTCATAGGTTCATAACGCGGTAATTCTAGCTATAATAATTCTTTCCTAGTGTCTTGCATGCAAAGTTGTAAGTTATGTATCTCTAATTTCTTAGTCCGGCAACTAGAGAATTTCACTCCGTACCTTGGTCCGGCTACGTGTGTCTACTTTACTAAACCTTACCTTTACCTCATATTAAGCATTCTATTCAATATATGGCTGAGTTAGTTACTACTTTGCACCAATTGAAACTAGCCTATTAGATAATGTATACTAAATCTATGTTGATAAATCTTTTCCTATCAACTACATTCTTGGTCCGGCAAGTAGAAATTGACAAGTTCTAACGTGTGCACTCGTTAAAAAGACTTATAAATGAAAGAATTATCAATACATGCAAGAACCTATTCTAAAATTATTATTTAGCTAGTTTTACCATGCTGATTACCCATTGTTCCCACAACCCTAGTTGTGGATGTAGTTACCCTTGATTAGAAATACACAATTCATAGTTATTAAACAAGAACTTATGTACTTACATTGACAAGTTTGAATAAAATATAGAAATAACACTTGAATTAATGAAAATATCTTGAGAATTGATTCCGGAAATTTGAAATAATTCCCAAAATCCAAAGTTCAACTTCCAATAACAAAAGTATGAGAAAATTACAAAAAAACTAACCCCAAAAACGAGGTTTCTAACCCTATTAATAATAATAGAGTCCTAAAATAAAAGGAGTTCAAAACGTTGTATTGGCCTTCTACACACCACCGGTTGGCTTGATCAGAAATCGGTGCTGGAATGTCAAACTGGCGTGCTTGAGTAGAATCCGCACTATCGGCCTTATCAGATGAGACAGAGTGGACAAGTGCTGCAAGAACAGTGGCACCATGCGATCCTGAGCAATGGGCCGACTCCGACCCGGTAGCCTCCTCAGAGCCACATTCTCCCTCAGAACCCGCAGCAGACCCAGATGGTGTGTCGGTCAGTGTGCGCCCCTCATCAGACTGGGAGGCAGTGACTACGCCGGACGCCACCTTCTTGGGAGTGCCGCGAGTGGTTCTAGCAGCAGGTGTCGATTTCCGGGTTCCTGGTGGCACATGCTCAGATACACTCTCATCGTTTGACGAACCAATTACAAGCCGACGTGAAGAAGCGACGGACTTGGAACGTCCTCGAGAGTAGACATGTCAGGCTTGCGATACATTTATACCTGCAAAGGAAGGTTATTAGTACCTTTAAGGAAGGTTATTAGTACCAGTGTAATTATGCAACACACTCAAAGGAAGCAAACAACAAATGTTGAACACAAAACACAGTCAAGTTCAGAACAGCAGAACTGAACGACAAGCACTATCGATGGATCATCGATGGAACAATGATCCGTTGGTAGGGTCCGTCAGCGGACGCTTAGCAAAGTTTAGAAGTTATTGGTCCATAATAGTTGCTGTTAGAAACGGTGGACTGTAGTCCACTTCCATCGTTGGACACTCAGAAAAAATTTTGGGAGCTTCAGAAACACAGGTTCTGTTACAAACGACGGATGTTCAGGACGGTCCGTCGATGAATAAACGAACCATAGACCAAATCTGTCGGTGGGAACTTAGAAAAAATGATTAAAACCCTCAGCAAACAGGGTTTTGTTAGAAACGAAGGATGTGCAGGATGATTCATCGATGAATCGACGGACCGTAGACCACATTCGTTGTTCCAGAGTTGAAAGAAAAAAAAATCAGGGTGTGGTTATCGACGGTCCATCAATTGACCGACAATCCGTAGACAGGGTCTCTTACTCTCGGTCAGAGTCAGATTTGTTGCCACCCCTTTTGCACCCCACACATACACAAATTCAAGCATAATACTTAACACATGTTCTATAGCACAATATACACATCATTTCATCATTCCTAGGGCTTTGATTATTTTGATTTTAATCCCAGATTCTTAGATGCTAACAAGCCCTAAGTCGGAAAACAATAAAACACCTAACTAATATCATTTAGACGCTAACACCTCCAACCTATTCGCTTTCCATCATTCTAAGGGACTACGGATCAAATTTTAACAAGTTAATCATGCAATTTCGTCCCCAAGTCAAGACCCACATACATGTTTCATCATTTTCGCATGCTTTTGAAAGAGTATTCAATGAGAGAATGAGAGTGTCATACCTATAGATTGTAGTGGAGTAAATGGGAGGATGAATTTTGAATACAACACCACGCTCGCCTTCAAACACCAACCGTAAAAATGGGAAAAAAAAGGATGGGAGTTTGGGGACTGAGAGTTTTGGGAATGTGGAGATGGTGACAGAGTCAAAAATATATAGAGGATTAATGGGTGAATTAGTATGTGAGTGAGTGGTGGGGTAAGGTAATGTGTGGAGAAAAATGGTTGGGGGAGAATTTGAAAAGTTGGGAAGTAATTGAAGATTTTAGATTATTTTATAGTCGGCCGGATCCAGTCGGCTCCTTAAATTTGGAAAATTTATGATTCTCCATCGACGGACCGTAAGTCAATCAACGGTCCATCGACTGCAGTGTCTATTTTTCCCTAACTTAGACAATATCGAAAACAAACGTGGGATCTATGGATCCTATCGACGGTCAGTAGACGGAACAACGGCCCGTCGATTATTGCACCAAAACAATTTCTGTTGATTTCTGGTGATTTGATCCCTGCACATTTAGGACCCAATAATCCATTATTTTTGTATTTTATGTACACTTTTTAGACATGGATTCTAGTCTACTCTCTATCCAACACTTCTAAAGAAAATCCACACATGACAGTAAGTAAAAACAAAAAAAATGCAACTACTCCTAAAAAGTCAAGAAAAACCTATTGTTGGCTAGAGGATACATATTGGGTTGCCTCCCAATCAGCGCTTGGTTTATCATCGCGGCACGATGCAAGACTCTTGATTACTCCGTATTTATCAAGATGGTATGTTTCAACCACTTCATTCGTATTTTTTGCGTGCCCAAGGTAGATTTTCATCCTTTGCCAATTTAACTTGAACCGTGCACCCTCTTTTTTCTCCAACTCAACCGCACCATGAAGGAACACTTGAGTGATCAAGAATGAACCAGTCCATTTGGACTTGAGTTTGCCCGGAAACAAGAGCAACCTAGAGTTTAACAAAAGCACTAAATCCCCAACCACAAAGTCTCGCTTCTCAATCTTTTGGCCATGGTACTTCTTCATTTTTACTTTGTAGAGGGTTGAACTTTCGTATGCCTTCAAGCGAAACTCATCAATCTCATTTAACCCATTTAATCTCTGTTCCGAAGCTTTATTGCAATCTAGTTTAAGTTTCTTCATTGACCACATGGACTTATGCTCTAACTCAATCGGTAAGTGACAATCCTTCCCATATACAAGTTGGTATGGAGAAATACTTGTGGGAGTCTTGTATTCTATCTTGTAGGCCCAAATAGCATCATCAAGTCTCCTTGACCAATCTGTTCTACAAGCATTCACCGTTTTTGCCAGAATCTACTTGATTTCTCTATTTGACACTTCAACTTGCCTACTAGTTTGAGGATGGTAAGGAGTGGCTACATTGTGGCGAACCTCATATTTCTCCAATAAGCCTATGAACAACTTGTTGCGAAAATGGGATCCCCCATCACTAATAATGGACATCGGGGTGTCAAATCTGGAAAATAAGTTCTTTTTCAAGAATGTGGTAACCCTCTTCCCTTCATTATTTGCAAGTGCTATGACTTCCACCCATTTTGATACATAATCAACAACCACAAGAATATACTTCATCCCATAAGAACTCACAAAAGGGCCCATAAAGTCAATGCCCCACACATCAAACAACTCAATTACAAGAATGAGATTTAAAGGGAGCTCTTGTCTTCTAGAATTACCTCCATCTCTTTGACACCTATAAAATGCCTTGGTAAACTCATGATCATCTTGGTGGATGGTTGGACAATAGTATCCACATTGCAAGATTTTGTGGGAAGGTTGGATACCACTATGATGCCCACCCACAGGCGAGGAGTGACATGCCTCCAAAACACTCAACATCTCATCTTCCGGCACACACCGATGAATAAGACCATTAGAACAACTCCTATATAAATATTGCTAATCACAAAAGAAATTTTTCCCATCATGCATGACCTTTTTCTTTTGATGAAACGACAAGTCCGATGGTACTATGTCACTAGCCAAATAATTCACAAAATCAGCGAACCTAGGAATCAATTCATGGGAAGCAGCAAAAACATGCTCATCAGGGAAAGTATCATCAATTTCAACATTTTCACCCAACTCTCGCATAACATCATCCTCTAATTGGGACAAGTGATCGGCAACTTGTTTTTTGGTCCTTTTTCTATGTTTCACTTCAAAGTCAAATTCTTGCAACAGTAATACCCACCTAATGAACCTTGGCTTCACATCTTTTTTGCCATCAAATCTCTCAAAGCAGAATGATCAGTATGCACTATGACTCTCGTGCCAAATAAATAGGAGCAAAATTTCTCGAACGCAAAAACCACCGCAAGGAGCTATTGTTCAGTCACAGTATAATTCTTTTAAGCTTCATTAAGGTCCTTACTAGCATAATAAATTGGGTGAAGGATTTTATCCTTTCTTTGTCCCAATACTATCACTAGCATCACACATCACATCAAATGGTTCGCTCCAATCCGGGGAAATAATAATGCGCGCAGACACCAATTTCTCCTTCAACTCTCCAAATGCCTTCAGACATGATTCACCAAAATAACATTTACACTCTTTCTCAAGTAACTTTCACAGAGGATGTGCAATTGTTCAAAAATCCTTGATGAACCTCCAGTAGAAGCCCGCATGCCCAAGAAAACTCGTCACACCTTTTACAGAGATGGGTGGAGGAAGTCTCTCTATAACCTCAACTTTGGGTCGATCAACCTCTATACCCTTCTCTGAGATGCGATGGCCAAATACAATACCCTCATTCACCATGAAGTGACATTTTTCCCAATTTAGCACAAGGTTGCAATCTTCACACCTCTTGAGAACTTCAGCCAAGTGACTCAAACAATGATCAAACGAGTCACCAAAAACAGAAAAATCATCCATAAACACCTAAATGGTGTCCTCCACCATATCGGAGAATATAGACATCATACATCTCTGAAAAGTAGTTGGTGCATTATACAGCCTGAAGAACATCCTCTTGAACGCGAAAGTTCCATGAGGACAAGTAAAGGTGGTTTTCTCTTGATCTTCCGGTGCAATAGAGATTTGGTTGTAATCCGAATAACCATCAAGAAAAAAATACCACCCCTTTCCTGCAAGTCTATCCAATATCTGATCCATGAAGAGCATAGAAAAATGGTCCTTCTCAGTCCATGCATTCAATTTCTGATAATCCATACACACTCTCCATCCGGTCACCGGCCTCATTGGAATAAGTTCATTTTTCTCATTAGGGACCACAATCATTCCCCCTTTCTTAGGCACACACTAAAAAGGGAATACCCAACTACTATAAGTGATCGAATATATGAATCTTGCATCCAACCACTTAATAATATCCTTCTTCACTTCCTATTGCACAGGTGGATTTAACCGCCTTTGATGCTCGATACTTGACTTATGATCGAGCATGAGTTGGATTTTGTGTGAACAAATACTAGGTGGAATCCCAATAATGTCCATAATAGTCCAACCAATTTATTTTGTTTGAACCGACATCACCTCGATCAAGTACCGCAACTTATGACCCAGATCTTTTTTAGTTTGCACAAGAGACCTTGTAGCAATAACACTACAATGTTACATACGATCATCATCCTCGAAACTGACCGATCTCTTCTTAGTGACCATATCTTTCATAAACTTTGCGTAATCAGGGATTTGTTAAGAGCTTCTATCAAAGGGACATCGATGGAAAGTTGTTTCAACATAGTGATAAAATGTCAGTATTTACCATCCTCGGTCTTTTTCACCAATCTTTGCGGAAATGGTGGTGGTGATCTAGGAATGAGAGTCACCTTTTGGGGTATCTCAGCTTCTTTCTCATATTTGTCTACAAAATCACTACTAAATGTTTCTACCACATCATCTCGTCTCATCTAATATTCTACGCCAGACGGTGTAGGTGGGTCAGTGGTTTATTTACCCCCTTGACTAGTGACTGTCATACAATGTCCATCAATTTTTGGATTTTGGACGTTATTGCTAGGAAGAGTACCCTGTTGGCGTAGGTTCACAATAGAAGACAATTGGGTCGTTTGCAACTCAAGATGCTTGATTGAGATTGCATGTGCATCAACCTTTTGCCCAATATTCGTTAAATCACCTCTCAACTCTTTGGCGTGCTCATCACTAGCATCAAACCTCCTCATTATCTTTTGCAAAATATCCTTAACTTGCGCCATACAACCTCCACCATCCCTAGGAGCAACTTCCCGATTTTGAGATGGAACGTAGGGCCCACTCTAATCATTTCTGTTACTATAGTTACCCCGATTGAAGTTGTTGTCGCAGTTGTAGTTTCCATCTCGAACATAGTGATTTTTTTGTTGTAATTACCATAGTTTTGACCTTGATTTCTTTCACCTTGGTACCAATTATCCTGATTGGAGCCTTGGTCGTTCGGTTGGAAACCCCACGTCTACTTATTAACTTCATAAGAGTCTTCCACATAGTAAAATTCATTTATCGATGGTGGTGGTTTAGTCAAATAATTCACCGCATTCACTTCCTCTTCATCTCCAGTGACATGTTTCAATACTAACCCAAGATCAGTTCTCATTTGAGCCATCTCTTCATGAACTTCATCTGCAGCCAGGTTGTGTGTAGCTTGCACTGCAAAGGTTTTTCTCCTAGTGTCCAACTTCCTAGTGCTTCAAGCCTTGTTGTTTCGAGAATTTTTCTCCAACTTTTCCGTTATTTCTGCATAAGTGCACTCACTATAAAAACCACCCGCAATAGTATAAAGTACCGCCTTTTTATCATCCTCTTGCCCCCAATAGAAGTACTCTTTCAACAATTCATCATCAATGCGGTGGTTTGGTACACTTCTCCGAAATGAGGTGAACCTATCCCAAGAACTACTTAATGCCTCAGGCAATGCTACAACGTTGTTCACCCTATCTTTGTGGTTAAGCTATTTAGAAATCGGATAATACCTTGCTAGGAACACATCCATCAACTGCTCTTAAGTATAAATAAAATTATAAGGCAACTCAGTAAACCAAAGTACGTCCTCTCCCGTCAGTTAGAGAGTGAACACCCTTAATCTAATGATATTCATGTCCAAGTTTAGCCTCCCTACACAACTCTTGCACACCGACCTCAGTTTGGCGATGTGAGAATGTGGATCCTCAGGTGGTATCCTCAAAAACAAACCTCTAGCGGTGAGCATATGCATCAAGTTACTATTTACCACGAATGAATGACCTTGTGGTAGAGGAGGAAGGAAAAGAGGTCCATCCAAATTGGTGATGTCAATATTGCCCCTATAATACTCTTGAGGGCGTAGGGCGGAAGGTTGTCTCCTCAGAGCGCGCTCATCTAGGATTTCCACGATCACTTGGTTATGACATTAACTGGCGAAGGAAGTTGATGGTTGATCCCATCACCAATATTATCAGGATTGTGTGGCTCATTCATTCTGCAGAGTGTACGGTTCAGTTCTAGATCAATGGAAGCACTAGTTCTCCTCGACTCCGTGTACTAGGCATATACTAGAGATAGACCTGAAATACACAAAAACAAAGAACAAAGTAAAATTAGGAAATTATTAACAAAAATTTGGTAATTGCGCTTAAAAATAATCTAAAATCCATTTTCCCAGGCAGTGGTGCAAAAATTTGATACGCTCAAATTATACTTCCGTAAAGAAGTATAAGCGGTTGTATCAAGTAAAGAACCCAATTTTTAGGTTGGGGTCGATCCCATGAAGAAAATGGTTTAGACTTAACTTTAATCTACGATTACGTCTATTTAGTCAAGTACTTTCAAAAAAAATTAATTAAAGGGGGGGGGGGGGGGGAAGTTGTGTAACCAAAATGTTTAATTATTTCTAAGTGAGACAAATAGCAAATTTATAACTTTGGTGTTAATCAAGTGATGAGATAAACTAGGGTGTAAGCATTACCCATAGGTTCATAACGCGATAATCCTGACTATAACAATTCTATCCTAGTGTCTTGCATGCAAAGTGGTAAGTTATGTATCCCTAATTCCTCGGTCCGGCAACTAGAGAATTTCACTCCGTACCTTGGTCCAGCTACGTGTGTCTACTTTACTAAAACTTACCTTTACCTCATATTAAGCATCATATTCAATATATCGCTAAGTTAGTTACTACTTTGCACCAATTGAAACTAGCCTATTAGATAGTGTATACTAAATCCATATTGATAAATATTTTCCTATCAACTACCTCCTTGTTTCGGCAAGTAGAAATAGGGAAAGTTCTAACGCCTGCACTCATTAAAAAGCCTTCTAAACAAAAGAATTATCAATACATGCAAGAACCTATTCAAGAATTGTTAGTTATCTAGTTTTACCTTGTTAATTACCCATGGTTCCCACAACCCTAGTTGTGGCTTTAGTTACCCCGGCTTAGAAATACACAATTCATAGTCATTAAACAAAAATTCATGTACTTACTTTGACAAGTTTGAAGAAAAAACAAAAATAACACTTGAATTAACGAAAATATCTTGAGAATGGATTCCGGAAATTTGAAGTAATTCCCAAAATTCAAAGTTCAACTTCCAATAACAAGAGTATGAAAAATAACAAAAAGTCTAACCCCAAAAACAAGGTTTTTAACCATATTTATAATAATAAAGTCCTAAAATAAAAGGAGTTCTAAAAAGGAAAAATCTGTCCAAAACGGGTCTTCAGTAGACGGCCCAACTGACGGACTGTCGACTTCCTCCGTTGGTCCACACATAGAATCTTTTTTCAGCCTCCACTTTTTCATCCTTTCTGTTACAATCGACGGACCAACAGCACGTTCTGTCGTTGGACTTACGGTCCGTCAATGCCTTCGTTCCTCCACACTTGGTGATTTCTTCAAGTTGGGTATTGGGACTACTATTTGTTACAACGAATGGTTTGACAGAACGGTACGTTGATCCTTCCGTAGCCCCACACTTAGTCAGAATCCCCTGATTTGATTTCAGCAGCTTGAACCTCCAGTCAACAATCACAACCTACGGACCGTCGATGGGTCGACGGGCCATCAATGGCTCTGTGGGTTATCACTTCTACATTGATTTTAGCAGAGTCTTCTGCAATTCTATTTTGGACAATTTTTCTGCAAACACAGATAAAAATATGTTAAAATTACTACAAAAAGTCCTTAGACACACTAAACTTAGGGAAAAATCATTGGAAGTACCGTGAAACCAAGGTACACCAACGGTTACCTCATACGGTCCATCGATGAGACGATGGGCCGTCGATGGCTTCGTGGGTTATTTCTTCATAGTTTTCTGCATTTCAATTCTTGACAACTTGCCTACAAATCACAGATAAAATCACATTAAAATTACTACAAAAAGGCCCTAGACACACACTAAACTTAAGGAAAAATCATTGGAAGTACCGTGAAACAACGGTACATCACTACCATAATAGTTATGACAGAAATCTCAAACAAACAACACGAAAAGAAATAACTTTTAATAAGTCAATAAATGAACAATATCAGAATTTTGAAGAGATGTGAAAGGGAAGAAACAAAAGATGCCCCTCATATTATTAAGTTTCTGTACCTTCATAATACTCCTTCTAAAAGACCTTAAAAGGAAAAGTAATGTTGGTTCCATCTTTATAAGAACTCTCACAAGTTAACAACTTTCTATCTCAAAATCCAAATTTTGAGTCATATAATCATATAATTTCCAGTATCATCTCTCTTAACGGGAATGCCTTACCATCATACTTCAAGGCCCCCGAATACTATTACCTGGATGGACAGAATAATGCAGAAGACCTATCCAAGTCCAATGCACAAACATTAAAGTTCTAGCAGCAATCAGTTATCGGAACAAATGTGTTTGCTCACAGTGATATTGTTTGGCAGCTAACATCTTCACAGCTCTTATAGTAGAGCATCTTTTGTACATAGTATATCAAATAGCAATGTGATGTCTTAACAACTTCTTCATCGACTTCAGTTATCCATGCATCATCACATTTGTACCGTTAGTTTCTCAAACGCAAATATGTCACATAGTAACCAGATTCTAACATTTTTGAATGTGTGACCACTGCAAAAATTTCAAATTCTGTAGAAACTTCGGATTCATCACCATAAAAAAAGATTATGTTCCCGTATCTTTTTCTTACAATTGAAGACGATAAATATGGTTTCATGTCCAAAAGAAAAGGGAAATTGTATGTGGCTATTGATCTTTCTAGACATTTTTCTGATGGGAGAGTGTTCAAATTGCTTAATATGAAAGCAGAGCACAAGAGGAAGCTTTTTTATGGACATTTGTTTTTCAAAGCATCTTTAATCTGGTGACTATTTTCACAGTACGGTTTTTGATGAGATCCCTATTTTTTGTCTTGTGAAGAGGTCCAAGCAACCTATAAGAGATTCATTTGGTTTACTTGACATGCTAGTAAAATCTTTTCAGCGGTTGTTGCACGCACTCAAGTCAAGAGAAATGTCCATACAAGGATCGTGAGTTATAGAACTGAAACCGTATGATGTAGTGGTAATCTTTATTACTCCCTCCGTTTAAAAAATGATGACTTAGTTTGACTTGGATCGGAGTTTAATAAAAGAAAGAAGACTTTTTAATCTTGTGATTCTAAATAATAGTTATGTCAAATGTACCAAAATTTCCTTTAATCTTGTGATCCTAAACATGCCACGTGAAAAGTTAAAGTCAAAGTGTTGTCAAAAAAGGAAAGGGGCCATTCTTTTTTAAACAGACTAAAAAATAGGGGGGTCATTCTTTTTTAAACGGAGGGAGTATCTGTTAAGAAATGTTTCTTTGTAAGAGACAACGAAGAAGAAGAAGACACAAAAATCTCGAGTTCTCAAGGTCATAATATATGAATAACGCTTTTTCTTATCAATGAAATTGATCTCAAATGAACGTACATGCCAAAATTTTGAAATCAAAAATCGAGCATCTATATAAACAAGATCTGTATTATATCTACTCACGGTGTCTTATTATAGACACAAAGAGATGAGCCACTATCTAAGCAACAAACTCCAGAAGATTTCCTACATAATCAAGTAGTATAAGAGTCATTCTCATCAAAATATACCTTTTATTGCAAGACTTGTTTTCCCCTGTTTTTCATGGATAGTGTCCAACATTGAAATGAAGAAATCATGAGCATACCACTGCTCGTAAGTAGCATGATTTTATGACTCCTGCCACCAACTGCAGACGTAAACAACACTTCAATAAAAAAGAATCACTATGTAGGTCTTCAACCTGTCGAGTCTCTTACCAACCTTAACAATTTCCACATCTAAGCATCCGATCTAAGCATCGGATGGTGATATCTCACTACAGCATAGAGATTTTTATTTTGTCATTATAAGAGAATTGTTCACGTACATATTGCCCAGTTATAAAAGAAATGCATCAAATCTTGGTTTCACAATTACACTCATGATTAATAAGACAACTCTATTATTATCTAAAAGCAAGGTTGTGAATTTGTGGGGATTAAACATCTTTTACATTTTTGCAGATCCGGTTATAATTCAAGTATATAATATCAGTAATTTAAGCGGCAAAGACAAATAGAATGATACTTGAGTTCAATCGTAGGAGATACTCCAACTAATAGTCACAGACCTATAAAGAAACTTAGATGGACTATAAAGGGACCGATCACAAGAAAATACAGCTGAAAACATGAAATCAATGTCACAAGGCAGACAGAATTCATTGGGGACATCTTTCTGCAAATTTCTCGATTATGTCTATTACTAAGGAAGTAATCTATCAAATGGGGTGCATGAAGCAACACTTGCAACACAAAATTCATGAAACAGATATTCCCCAATGTGTTCAAACCTCGTAATCCCAATGGAAAACATGATTTTGATTTTCAAACAAACAATCTCTTCATATTTTTTGAATTCAATCCATTCCAAAACTAAATCTTCTCCTCTTACTCAATCTCATCTCACTCTCCTCAACCCCATTTTCACTTCTTGAAAAATGCTTGATATGTTTACACATCACACCCTTGTCAAAATCAGGATCATACACCTGATCACAACACACAAAGTAATAAAGCTCAGCCCTTTCCATATCTACTAAAATCTCATGTCCATCTTGAGGCTATGCAAAAGGACATTGTTTGATTCAGTTTACAAATAACAACCATTGATGAACAGGAAAACACATGTATAATATCCAATTTCAACATCTCCAATGTTGTCCTACCATATGGAGTTGTCCTAAAACAATCTTGAATCAAATTGTACCCACATATACAATTTTTCACCTTGTACTCTGCAAGATGCTTGCAGGGATTTGGATGGAATATGACCATCAGAGCAATGATTTTGGAAACACAAGACTAATTTCCCATGGATGAGTGGTGTTCCTAACACATGGTCAGAAATGGTTTAACTCGAGAGGAGTAAAAGCCATTAATTTGCAGCAAAACAGTGATATGAAAGGCACCATCTAGTGATTGCTTCAAATTTAATACTAATGTCTGCCTCAATAGTATTCCGTTTCTGAAACTCATATGGAAATTTTATTATGAGGAAGGCAGAAAGTTGAAAGATTGAGTAGCTATTGAGGCTGAAATCAAGGTTATTGAGAGTGGCCTGAGTATAGTCTAGCTAATGGATTGACACCAATAATCATGGAATCTGATTCATCAACAACTATGAAGATCCTTATGTAAATAGCTCATGCATACCGAGAGGGGAATAAGTTGGCAGATTTTTTCACTAACTATGCATTCACTTGTGAAGGTTCATGTATTAATCAGTTTCAGAGCATACAAGACATTTCACAAACAGCTAAAGCTATTGTACAATTAGAGAAAAACAAATTTCCAAATTTGAGAACTCGTAAATATCAAAACCAGGCACTATATAATGTAAATGAATAAAACAGAAACATTTGATTGCAAATGCTACAAACAAAATGTCTAATAAATTCACACAGGCTACAAAAAAGCATTCGGACATTCATGAAGGTGAACCATAGATACAACCAGAATGTCTAAGGATTCAGAAATACTGCAGGGAAAGATAACGACACTCAAAGATAACCGACTGCAAGGAACGACAGTAGTATCAAAACCCTGATCAAAGTAGTAAAACTGCAATTCACTTGTAGAATACTTAGAAATAATCACATTCCCTAAACAAAAAGCAGAATTGGGGGATGATGTTTCAAATTTTCCATTCATAATACATTTTAACCATTAAAAGAATACTTAGACATAATCACAAATAGTAAAGAATTCAACTTCCAAATATCACATTCTCGACCAAAAAAAATCCCACAAATCCCCTCATATAAAAAACCCTCAAATCTCTCCACTTCATTTTCTCAAATATAATTTTATTTCCCCAGTATCTTCAATCAAGTTACTTATTTAATTCGACAAGAAATGCTTGCATACACAAATTTATACAAGAAACCCCATAACAAACACAAACAAAAAAAGTAATTCATTGAAACATTAATAAAAAAAATATACACAAAAAAGAAGATAAACCCCAATACTCTAATTGTATTCCTACAGTAAATAAAAGTAGACATAATAAACAGAGACCAAAAATAGAGAAACACTCACAAGTTTAAAGGAATGGGAAATCGAGTATATAAGCAGAGACAATTGAATGATTCAAGATAGAAAGTTCTCGTTGTTTTTTGGTCGCTCCAACATTCAATTTTTCGACCTGATTATTCTCCGACCCCGATGAATTCAGAACTATTTCTTGATCTTTTTTTCTTCTTCGCCACCACACTCGAAACAATCCAAAATGTTGAAACCTTATCAAGAAGAAGAAGTGTCACGCCCCAACTCTACCCTGGACATGGACGACACCGAATGATCATATCTGGTATTGAGCAAGCCCTTAGCCTGGTTTGCGTAACTTAGTGGAATACTTAACTCATTATAAGAAAGAGATGTTCTCATAACTTTGCCAAAATGGCTTTTAAGTCCCATATGATAAAAAATCTTTACATAAACAGAGACTCAAACTATACCAAGTGACTGACTATCTTTCTATGAAACCACTTTAATACAAGATGAACGTTGGGACAAACCCCTCAACATTCTATAATGTAAAGACTGAAAGCAAGAAAAGAGTCCTCCAGATGCAAGGGAGCTCACCACTGAATCTGGATGCCCAAATTGGATCAACGAGGTGCTGGATGTTGATCCTAATTGCATGCATTTGTATCATAATACAATGCATGTCAACTGATATCAGTACATTGAATGTGTGAATATGTGAGTTACAGTGCTTAACAACAACTTTAAACTTGAAAGGAATAATCCGAAACTTACCCTGGCTCTGCTCAAATCGTGGATTGCTCAAATCATGGATTCCTAAACTTAACATAAGGCCGTAAAACACATGCAAAATATGTAAATATTAATAAAATAGTAAAATAACTTAATTCGTTAAAGAAAATGCAATAATAAAGTCAACTATACTTATTTATAAAAAAATCATATAGTTTCTGTGGGAGATACTCTAACCGACAACCATCATTAAAAGCCTAAGTGACCATACAACGTCTTACCTCACGTTGCAAGTGGATTGTCCTATACATTGCCGTCAATATAGAACCTTAACTACTAAGTGGATCCACTATACTATGCTAAAATACACTAAGAATCATCTAAAGAGTATGACCCTTATTCTCTCCATGTTGGCTACATAGTTTACGAGGGCTTGAGTTAATATGAACTCGCATCGCCATATCGGTGCTCAATACTACTCCCAAAATACATAGCTCATATATTTTAAAAGAAACTTCTTCTCTTGTTTGAGGTAGTTTCTCAAACATAGCATTAAAAGCTCTCTTGGAAATCATAGTTTCCTTTTTACTAAAACTAGTGAAAGACTTGTTAGAAGTCTAGCTTCCTTTTTCTTGATCAAAATGTGAAAACAATTACAACTCTTAGGGAATACTTAGTACCCTTATAACTTTTGAGAAATGAACTCAACTTTTTATTCTTTACTCAACTTGAAACTCTTGACTTTAACTCAACTCTTAGGGAGTACTTAGTTCCCTTATATTTCTTGAAGGAAGGACTTCAACTTTTACTCTTTGCTCTGACTTGAAACATGAGCCTTAAAACGAAGTTAAAACCATGGAGGTTTAGGTGATTTGGAACCAGAAAACGATGATCCGGGCTTGATCTAGTGCATTGGTGTGCGGATGAATTAACCCAACACAAAAGAGCTCACACACCTCGATAGGGATCAACCCCGATCAATTCCACTCGAAATCCCTTGGCGTTCTTAGAGAAACCTTGATATTTCTCCCTTCTCATTCTCTTATCTTTTATCCCAAGCCCTAAGAGTAAAAGAACTTTTCTAATCTAAACTAAAACTTATTTTTACCCCAATAAAACCCTTAAATGAATTAGGAATTAAAGGGGTAAAAAGATTAGTATACCTTTCCTTAAATTCGTATTGGACTTTCTTTACATCAATAACCCAACTTCAGAAAGGCATATCACCCTCATACGATATTGAAATCATGCAAGCTTGGCGCAGTTGGAAAGATTTTTCCAAGGGTTTTCCAACCATGTAAAGAATTGACTCTAACTGATCCTGGCCAAGATGTTCTGGCTGTTTGAAAATAACCAAAAATTACTTTCTTAATTGTAGGAATTTCTCTTAATTTCCCCTATTCTTTCCAAAAGTGATTATTCTTAGTTTCTTTGCTTATTCCTATTTATTTCGAGTTACGAGATGTTATAATATATCCCCTTGGGAACATTCGTCCTCGAATAAGATTTCATTCACTAAGCTAGGAATGGAAACTCAAGTTTAACACTTATCAAACAAAGAAAGTAACAACATGCTTACTAATGGATTATACAGCACTAAGAAGAGAATTAGTACCTTGATCTGCATTTTCTTCGGATTTAAGATATATGGATATATCCTTTTAATATCTTCTTCAAATTCCCAAGTTTCTTCTTCAACATATTGGTTCCTCAAAAGGACCTTGACTGATGCAACCTCTTTTGTTCTCAACTTGTGAACTTGTCGATCTAAAATTTGAACCAGAATATCCTCATAGGATAATCCATCCATCCTTTATCCCAAAATTTTCAGTTGGTAAATCAATGAGGGAACACCCATGCACTTCTTTAACATGGAAACATTAAATACCGGATGAACCGCTACTAATTCTTGTGGTATATCTGACTAATAATCTATATTGTCAACTCTCTTGGACATCCTATAATGTCCAATATATCAGAGACTAATTTTCCCCCGCTTACCAAACCTCATAACATCCTTCATGGGTGAAACTTCAAGAAATATCCAATCATCCACTTCTAACTCCAACTTTTTCCTCCTAACATTTGTGTAGGACTTTTGATAACTCTATGCCGTTCTTAATCTTTCTTGAATCACATTCACCCTCTTCATGGATTGGTGAACTAGATCTGGTCCTATCAACCATGATATACAAATTTACAACCACCCAATAGGAGATCTACATCTTCTCACATACAAAACTTCGTATGGAGTCATTTGGATGTTCGAATGGTAGCTATTATTATTAAATGAGAGGTAAGTGAGCATCCCAATTCCCTTTGAAATCAATTGCAAAAAACCCTCAACATATCTTTTAAGGTCTGTATAGTACGCTCCATTTGCCCATCCGTCTAAGGATGAAAAAGCAGTGCTTAACTTCACACTTGATCCCAAACCTTACTGGAAAGACTTCTAGAACTGAGCAGTAAATTGTGCACCTCTATCTGAAAGGATCTACACTGGGACTCCATGAAGTCTCACCACCTCCTGGATGTATAACTTCATATAATTCTTTGCTGAATGAGTGGTATTTACCGGCAAGAAGTGGGTTGATTTTGTCATTCTATCAACAATTATCCAAATGGAATCATGTTTCTTGTGAGACCTTGGTAACCTTGTGATGAAGTCCATATTAATCACCTCCCACTTCCATTTTGGAAGTTCTATATTTTGAGCCAAACCTCCAGGCCTTTGGTGTTCTGTTTTCACTTATTGGCAATTAGGGCATTTGGCAACAAACTCAGCAATGTCATTCTTCATACTTCTCCACTAGTATACCTCTCTTTACTCGCATTACATCTTGGAGGAACCCAGATGAATAGAGTATTTGGAGCTATGAGCTTTCCCCATGATCTCCTCTTGGATTCCATCCACCCTAGACACACACAATCTACTTTGATACTTCAGCACACCATCTCCCTTTTGTTCAAAAGTCAATACTTTTTGCTTATGAACATTTGCCTTCAAATCAAGCATGATGGGATCTTGGTCTTGTTTTTTTCACCTCAGACACTAGTGATGATTCAGCCCCGTTTGTCACCATTATCCCTCCTTCTGTGGAATCTATAAGTCTGACTCTCAGACGTGCAAGTCTATGCACATCCTTGGATAACTCTCTCTTTTCTTTTTCAACATAGGCGGTACTCCCCATGGATAATTGCATAAAGCATCAGCAACAACATTAGCCTTACTTGGGTGGTAAAGAATACTCATGTCATAATTCTTGAGTAATTCTAACCACCTATTTGGTCTAAAATTTAGCTCTATCTAGGTGAACACATATTGTAGACTTTTTGTGATCAGCGAATATATCAATATGAACACCGTATAAGTAGTGACTTCATATATTTAAGGAGAATACAAAAATATCCAACTCCAAGTTGTGGATTGATTAATTCTTCTCATGAACAATTACCTGTCTCGAGGCATAAGTTATGATATTTCCATTCTGCATTAACACACAACCCAAACCAACTCTTGATGCATCAAAGTACACCACGAAACCTTGAGTACCCTCTGGTAAGGTCAAAATCGAAGCACAAGTCAACCTTTTCTTTAACTCCTGAAAGCATTTCTCACAAACTTTCTCATAAGCTTTAGACCATTGAAACTTAACTATCTTTTGAGTCAACTTGGTCAAGGGATACGATATAGATGAAAACCCCTCAACAATCCTTCTATATTAGCCAGCCAAATCTAAGAAAGTCCTAATATCAGTTGGAGATGTGGGTCTAGGCGAACTCTGAACTACTTCTATGTTTTGGGTATCAATCTAATCCCATCATCGGGAACTATGTGGCCAAGAATGCCATAGACTTAATCAAAAACTCACACATGGATAACTTGGACACAACTCCTTAATTTTTAAAGTCTGAAGGACTATTCTGAGAGGAATAGCAAGATCTTCTTCATTCCTTGAATATATTATTATGTCATCAATTAAAACAATAACAAACATATCTAAAGAAGGCTTAAAGACTTTGTTCATAAGATCCATGAACACTACTGGTGCATTAGTTAAACCAAATGGCATGACGAAAAATTCATAATGTTGATATCTTGTTCGTAATGTTGTCTTTAGAATATCACACTCCCTAACTTTCAGGTATTGGTAGCCTGACATGAGATCAATTTTTGAGAAGCAGGAAGCACCCTAAAGTTGGTCAAAAAGATCATTAATTCTTTGAAAAGGATACTTATTCTTCATGGTAACCTTATCTAATTGGTGGTAGTCTATATACATCCTAAGGAAACCATCCGTCTTCCCCACAAAAAAGACCGGAGCACCCCAAGGTGAGATACTTGGTTAAATAAAGCCCTTGTCTAGCAAATCTTTCAACTGTTCTTTCAACTCCTTTAACTCTGCTGGTGCCATTCAATATGGCGGAATATAGAAAGGACGAGTATCTACAATTATGTCATTGTCGAAGTCTATTTCCCTCTTAAGAGAAACTCCAGGTAGATCATAAGGAAAGACTTCCAGAAACTCATTTACTATAAGAACTGACTGAAGGGAAGGTACCTCAGCACTTGAGTCATTAACTTGGACTAAGTACTAGATACACACCTTTGAAACTAACTTTCTCTCCTTAAAATACCAAATGAAATGATCCTTAGGCACAACTGAAGTATTACACCACTCTAAACTGGCTCATAAGGAATCAGAAACATGACAACTCGAGTTCTACAATCTATTGACGCATAGTAGGCATGAACTCAGTCCATACCTAAAATGACATCTAAATTTACCATGTCTAAATCCACTAGATCATCCATGGTATTTTTGTGATTGATAGAAATAGTACTACCACAATATACTTTTTCTGCCAGAATAGACTCTCTAAAAGAAGGGTAAGAACACAAAAAGGTTCACAAAGTTTTTCACGAAGAATCTCAAACTGATTTGCAACATAAGGAGTTAAAAAAGATAAACTTTATCTTGGGTCTAACAAAGCGTAAACATAAGAAGTAAACACTTTGATCATACCCGTGACGACATATGGAGACTTCTCTTGTTCTTAGTGGCTAGTGATTGCATAGAGGTGGTTTGCCTCTCCACCCGTACCAGAAATGGTTCCTCTAGGTGCAACCTAGTATGGTGGGAAAAGTGATGAAGATTTAGCTCTAATTCTTGGATTTCCACCACCTTGCTTATTCTTAGGACACTCTTTTATGAACTAACCTCTTGGCCGCACTTGAAACAAACCGACTGGCCATCACGATACGTCCTGGCGTGGTACCTACAACACCTACCACATACATAATCCCAACTACCTCCCTGTGCCACACTACATTGGGACTGGGCTCGTTTAGCCCTTAAGTTCTATGAATTTCGGCCATTATACTCACCTCTATTTCTGGGTGCATGTTCACTAGCAGATGATGGTGCCTACCCTTTTTGTTTCTGAAATTGTGGCTGATTTGAACCACCCTTCTGCTGCCCAGACTGATTCCCAATCTTAACTTTCTTGTTTATGTGCTCCACTCTGTACCTCGGCTTCTCCTCTTCAATTTGATGCACATAAATCATCGACCTCGATATATTCATGTAACCGATTAGAATTGCAGATTTTCCCTCTTTGGTAGATGCACGACCCAAGCCAGCGACAAATAAGCTAATTCTGCTCCTTATATCCTTAACCATTTCAGCAGCATAGCGAGACAGTTGGGTGAATTTCAATACATACTCACGAAGACTCAAGAAGTCCTATTTTAGTATAAGGAACTCCCGTACATTTGCCTCTTTGAGTTCCCGGGAAAAACAAAATGCCCCAAGAAAGCCTCTTCAAAAAAGGCCCAACTCGGATGTGGTGCATTCTCATATCTATCCTCCTTCAACTAGTCGAACCAAGTCCTAGCCACATCATTCAGTTGATATGCAGCTAGCTCAACTCTCTCAGCATCAACCGCGTGCATTACATTGAAAACCTTTTTCAACTCTTCCACAAAGTTTTTGGGATCCTCAATATTGCTCGAACCGGTGAAGCTGGGAGGATTCATTCTTAGAAACTAGCAAATGCTCGAGGTGTCAACCCTTTCCTGTCGAGCTCCTCTCTATTTCCCGACTTGGTTTGTCACCATTTGGCTTAACATTCAGATAGCCTCAAGGAACTCAGAATTGGTGAATTCTCCTTGAGATTGCGTTTGGTGCATTAGGTACCTCATGCTCCTCTACATACCTTCAGGATGGAATACCTATTGCTTATCTTCATGGAGGCATGATGATATAAAACACATGCAAGCACGAATTAAAGAGAAACATTTTAGGGATAAACTCTTAATGCACGAAAAGGAATATGAGAAAAGTGAGGAATTCCTAAATCTTACATGCCCTTTATCATATATATGGAATGCTTCACCCCGATAACTAAGACCCTATAGACACGACTTCATAGACTCCCTAGGATTCTTAAACAATGTTCTCTAATATCAAGTTTTTCAGACATCAAGTCTACACCTTGGACGTGGACGGCACCCAATGACCATTGTTGGTCTTGAGTGAACCCTTGGTCTGGCTTGTTTAACTCTGGTGAAAACTTAACTCATTATACGAAAGAAACGTTCTCAAAGAATTACTTTAACCATCATAACTTGGCCAAAATGGCACTTAAGTCTCATATGATAAAATATCTGTAAATACATAGAGACTCTAACTATACTAACTGATTGACTATAAGCCTCTATAATACGAAGATGAATGTTGGGACGAACCCCTCAACATTCGATAGTGTAAAGACTAAAAACAATAAAAGAGTCCTTCGGATGCAAGGAGGCTCACCACTGAATTTAGATGCCCAAACTGGATCAACGAGGTGCTGGATGCTGATGCTGATCTTGATTAACTACGTCTGCATCATAAGATGATGCATGCAAACTAACATTAGTACATTCAATGTGCAAGTATGCGAGTTAGAGTGCTAAAACAACAACTTAAATAAGAAGAAACTTACCTTGGTTCTACACAAATCATGGATTATTAAATTTAACATAAGGCAGTAAAAAACATCTGATATGTATAAAGCTTTATAAAACAGTAAAACAACTTAGTTCGTTAAAAAAATGCAAAACAAACTCAACTATACTTATTTATAAAAGTAGTATAGCTTTGTGGGAGATTCTCTAACTGACAACTATCACTTTGAGCCTAAGCGATGGTACAACATCTTACCTCACGTTGCGAAAGGACTGTCTTATACCTTGCCGTCAGTATAGAACCTTAACTACTAAGTGGATCCACTAGTCTATGCTTAAAAGTATTAAGGAATCATCTAAAAAAGTATGACATTCTTCTGGCCATGTTGGCTACATGGTGTAGGGGGCCTGAGCTAACATGCACTCGCGTCCCCATATCAGTGCTCAATACTAATCCCCAAATACTTAGCTCATATTTTTTAAAAAACCATTTTTCTCTGGTTTGATTTAATTGCTCAAACTTAGATTTAAAAGCTCTCTTGATAATCATAGTTTCCTTTTTACTAAAACTAGACAAAGGCTCTGTTGGAAGTCTAGCTTCCTTTTTCTTGCTTAAAATGTGGAAACATTTATTACTCTTAGGGTTCGTTTGGTAGAGGGTATTAGGAAAAATAATACATGTATTAGGTGTGTGTATTAATAATACATTGTTTGTTACATTTTTTTGGTCATGTATAACTAATGCAAGCATTAGCTATACACAATATTGTGTATTACTAATACTAAGAAATTTTAGGTATTAGTAATACATAGCATTTTTACACTTGCATTAGATTATGCAATTACAAAAATACCCTTAAAGCCCTTTAAAAAACATTTTCCATAGTACTTGTTTCATCTTCTCTGTACTTTGTCAATGAAAATTCAAGTAGATTTTTCTTCCTTTTGCTCAATCAAACATTGTTTGCTCATCTTCATAAGGTTAGTACTCTTATCTTTCATTAAAATTTGTATTTTTCAACATCTGTTTCTTCATTTTTATTTTCTATCTTTGCTCATAATTTTGAGCTTTAGTAGGGGCGATCCAAGCTTTAACATTCCAGAATAATCTGAATTATCATTTTTTGAATCTATATCAGTTTTTTTATTGATTAATCATTTTTGTTGTTGGATTTTGATTAATTTAATTTAATTTTTGTTGATAAAGGTCAGCTGATGTTGGTGAATTTGTGCTGTTTTTCTGTGATCTCGATTGGTGAAGTTGAGAAAATTTGGAACATTGGTGAATGGGTGGGGAATTTGTGTGAAATTTTGTAGAGGTTTTTGGGTGTGTGAAAAGTGAAAAATCTTTGAATTTTTAGTTTTTTTTTTGTTGGATTGGAGTATTTGCACTTAGCCCCCCCCCCCCCCCCTCTCAGACGAGTTGATTAGCTCGTACGTGTGTCTTAAGATTATGTGTTCTGTGAAAATACAGCTTCTTGGATGAAAACTAAGGATCCCTACCTTTGCATATGAATAAGTTGAACTGTTGGACTTATGGTGGCAAAATTGTGAAGATGTTTGACATCTTCTTCTTCTTTTTCTTTTTAAATCTTATTTCAATGTAGTAACAACTTTTTAATTTTATATTCGAAAAAGAAGAAGAATAGGAAGAAATAATGTTTTAGCAAAGAAATCTTTTTTTTGATGTTTTAGCAAAGAACCTTGTTGCAAAGAAAGTATATAAAGAAAAAAAGTGTAAAGGGTATTTTTGTAAACATACACTTTTTAAATAGAAATTATGCAAGATTTGTTTTTTCTAATACATCAAACCAAACAGTATATGAGAAATAATGCAGACATAACTAATGCAAGTATTACTAATGCAAGCACTAGTAATGCAAGTATTGCTAATACACCCTATTTTGCATTGTTCTTATACACTCTACCAAACGACCCCTTAGGGAATACATAGTTCCTTATAACTTTTGATAAAACAAACTCAACTCTTTACTCTTTTCTCAACTTGAATAATTTAACTCAAATCTTAGGAATATTTAGTTACCTTATATTTCTTAAGGGAAAGACTTCAACTTTTACTCTTTACTCTGACTTGAAACTTCAGCCTTAAAACAAAGTTAAAATGTTTAATAAAGATTCTTGAAAACTTTAAGAAACATTACTTTTACTTGCTTCTTAACTTCTAGACTTAACTTTTAACTCCTTTGACTTTGATCTTAACTTCCCTTGAATTGGATTATGCATTCAAGGTTATTATTTATGTTCTTTAGTAATTTCTAGGTGTTTAGAAATCATTTGAAGTAATTAGAATTATCAAAGGTGTGAATCAACCTTATAAGGACTTTAAAAGGCTAAACTACAAAAATTGGGCGAAAAATGCCAATTCGAGAACACTGTTGTGCGCCGCGCAAGCCTTAGTAGACTTAGGCTTGCTTCTGGTGCACTGGTGGCGCACCACACCAGGTCATAGTTGTTTGAAGTCCTTTTTCGGCGCAATGCAGACGCGACACATGGCTTGCCCAGGTGCGTCGAACGAATTTTTTAACTCATTTCTTTTGTTCAAAATCGCCTAAACCTCCATGGTTTCATCCCCAAACCCTAGGATCATTAATACCTTTTATACCCATTAGCTCTAATCCCAAAACAACATTCGAAACTATTTATCAACATCAATGGGCATGCAATCAACTCAACCAAAACAGGATTCGTCGAGATATCAAGAATTCACTTCTAATCATGTAATCAATTCATTAAATTCTGATTGAAACAAGATTGGTGTTCGGATTTCCCCTTTTCTTTCCAAAAGTGATTTTCTTAGTTTCTTTGTTTATTCCTAATTATTTTGAGTTTCAAGAAGAAAATTTGTTGCTCGAAATGGACGTTAGGAGTGGACAAGGATTTGAATTGATACACTTCAAACTTTTGTGAATGAATTTTACTAAGAGGTTTTTCAGTACTTTTTTTTCAACTTGAAATAGATGAAATAATATAAAAATATGTTAATTTGTCCTGTGTTCAAATCTACCTGTCACAAGTTTTTTTAAATAATTTATTTACATTCTTCTTGAGATTTTGAGATTTTATTTTTCTAAGAATAATTTTCAAAAATGAAATAATTTATTTCTCCATCATCTATATTTTTATTTTTGGAGTAAATTTCCATCAATTGCATAATAAAATTACTTTTGTATCATATAATGTCAGTTGAGAGAGAAGAAAGTCTTTGACGTGTTACATATTTTTTTTTAAAAGAATTGTAGTTGAATGATAATTTTATTCTAAAAAGAAAACACTAGTTTTTATAGGCAATTCTAGAAATACGAGTGAGCATCCATACAAATAACTCTTCAATTAAAAATAAAACATTGTATCAAAAACTCAGATGGAGATTTTATTGTGATGAAGCCAGAAGTTGAAAGATTGTGTAGCTATTGAATCTGAAATCACGGTTATTGAGAGTGGCCTAGCGTATTGTCTAGCTAATGGATTTACACAATTAATCATGAAATCTGATTCATTAACAACTATGAAAATTCTAAATGGTATATGGGAGGTACCTTGGTTGAAAACTGTAAATGTGAGGGTTATTCTAAAGACGATGAACAAATCAACACGTGGAAATAGCACATGCATAGAGAGAGTGAAATAAGTTGGCAGTTTTTTTCATTGTGTTTAAGAGCATACAAGACATTTCATGAACAACTAAAGTATGTACAAATAGAGAAACACAAATGTCCAAATTTGAGAATCCATAAATATTAAAATCGGGCACCATACAATGTGAATAAATAAAGCGGACATATTTGATTACAAATGCTATAAACAAATGTCTAAAGGATTCACACAAGGTACAAGAAAAAGGCATTCTGACATTCATGAAGGTGAACTCATAAATACAACCAGAATGTTTAAGGATTGACATATGCTCTGTAGGAAAAGATAACGACACTCAAAGTGAATTGGAATGAGCTGATAGAGATACCAAATATTGGAAGAACAATGTTATAACAAAAAAATGGGTGTCTCTACTATAACAGCAAAGAAGTGTTAAAATAACACGGGAAACAACGGAACAACAACTACAACTCAATTCTACAAATACAATCAACTAAATGAAATGATACCGTAGTCGGCCAATCAAATTTTGACAATGGGAAGGTTAAAATCGGAGTCTTTAAACAAGGGTTTTAGCTCCTCTGGAGCTCAACCTGTTAGGGATGAAGAAATGGATATTACCTATACTTGTACTATTGTTATGGATATCAATTAGAGCTTCTACGAGAGTTAGATGTTTTCCATCATTGATAAGGAAACCCATTGAGTATGAATTCATGGTGCTCGTGGGACTTGTGAAGCCAATTGAGATTGTTTCCAAGAACATCGATTCAGCTTGCAGCTCTCTCCCATGATGTCTCAAGGTCGTCCAGAGTTGTTGTACCGTCTATGATTTTTATATTTGTTTTGTTTATTTTACTTTTATGCTTAGCATTTTAGTAAATGTTAAAAATCTGAATATTGCTTCTCAAGGTATGACACACTCAAAGAGATGAATATAGCTTAACTATACATGAAAAATACACTAACTTTATATGAAGTACCAAATTTTAAATATGAATTTCGCTCAATATTTTGAGTCATATGATATATAATTCACTCTAAATGATTTTCATGTGTCTTTACATGTATATGAAGTTGCTTCCGAGGAAGCTATTCGAATGGAGTTCAAATTGTATTTTTGACTCATTATTATGTATATTATTTGTGTTAGACAAACATTAGGCGCGTTCTCATATTATTGTTTGAATTTATTATTTGTATATATTTTATGTTTATTATGCTTGTACATCATTATTATCTCTTCCTCAATTTCAAAAAATGAATTTTGTTGGGACCCATAAAATCTTAGACTTTGAAGAGTGTTCAGTATCTTCCCTTCTAAATCACTTGAACCCTTACTTAGAATCTATTGGTTCTGTAGAATTTTTTTCTTAATTAAATAATTAGTTTCCTAGTTATCCAAAAAGTAAGTGGTGACTCCTTAAATATCTTCTTTATTTAAATTCTTTTTTTTAAAATTTTAATTAATTGATTGTTTTTTGTGAGTAATCATGATGTCGCCTTAGGGATTTCAACAGAATGTCCACTTCGCTGGAGAAATAGAGGTTTTAATCATCATGAGTTCATTTTTTAGAATTAAAGATGCTTGTCTTTTCTTATGCTATACATTGTATCTTGTACACTTTATTGATTATTTAGATGTTGTAATTATTATTTTATTCACTGTTTGTTTGATTATATGTACATTGTCATTGCTTTCATTATAGGTTTCCATCTAATGACATCAATTTTCTTTATATTTAAAGAACGATTTTGTGATTCTGCAGTTGTTTTTTTAGATAAAACCCTTTCAGAATGTATGATAATTTACCGATTTTTCATGCATGCAATTGTTGTCATACCAACTCAAATTATCCGCTTGGGCCCGATATTTTTAATAAAGGCATTGTTGGTCACATAATTTTAGAATATTCACAGTATAAGTCTAATGACCATTTATATGTTGGAATAATGTTTGACCTGATTCCTGCTTCAACAGTATACGTAGGTGCTACAATGACTCAGTCATGTTTTCTGTAAGCTTTTCATTATTTAAAAATAGAAACTCGACAAAAGTTTTTGAGACACTCTCCTAAAATTTGACAAATGATACAATTGCTACAAGATTGAATATCGGAGGTTATTAAAGCTGAAAGAGGGACATACCTTTTAAGGGGATTCCTAAAAAAACTGACCAAAGTTTTATTGAGATACCTGATTTATGAGGCATTCCTTCGAGCTGATTTATACCTTTATATTCAGTTTTTTGTACATGATGTTATATTCAATATTATCTTTTATTTTATTTGTTTTATATTCTATTAAATAATGAAAAAAAATGCTTGACATTTTTAAAGTTTGGATGGTCTATTCTTCAATCTAACTCATTGATTTTTCAATTTTGTTACTTTTTCTTTAAATAATAAAAAACTTATTATTAAATTTGAGTTGTCTTCTCTTCAATATGATTCATTGATTATTTCATTTCGATTATTTTTTTCTATAAAAATATTTATTTGTTGTTTAAAACATGCCTTATGTCATAATTACACGAACTATACAGACTTGATTCTCATATCAATGAGATATGTAGGCACCCTTCTAAGATTCAGTATTCTTATTCAAATTTTTTTATTCTTTTAGAAATATGTATATTTCTAAAATTATTCTTTTGATGTTTTGGTGCAAACACAGTCTGAGTGTGCATATCAAGAACAATCGTTTAAATGGTGAAAAATGACGTTATGATAATTATAGATTTGTTTGGTACCTATTGTTCCTACTTTTATTACATATGAAAACATTCATGCACTCAAGATAAGAACAAAAATAGATTTATTATTTCATGCGCATGGTGTGGTGAATTTTGATTAAATTTAATTGTGTTGCTTTATTGATCTAGACCTCACCTGTTAAGGTGAAATATTGAGTAATGTTTAAATTGAAAAATGATTATAGGTCTGATTTTGTTTGACATGTTTGAGCCTTCCAAATCCCACCAATGATAATCAATCCTCAGTATGTCCCAACTTTGAGCTTAAATTCTTTTCTTTAGACAACCACATTTTAGCATATACCCTTTAGAAGTACTCATATGCATATTTCTCACTTGATCCAACTTTCTTCAGCACAACGAAGATGTGCAAGTTATAAAAAGATTCAAAGTTCAAATTTTTTCAAAGAAAAGTTACAAAGTCCTTGAAAGTGAAGAATACAAAAATGACTTCAAAAAAAAGAGTTGAAAACTCCTCACAAGTTCAAATAAGCAAAATTTCAATAAAAGAAAAAGAACACTCCAAATAAGCATGAGAAACTTCAAAAATTAATGAAAATGAGAAAAATATCAAACAAGCAAAGTTTTAAAAGAAGACAAAAAGTACAAAAGAAAGGGACAACAAAGAGGGTCAAACTCTAAAAGTGTAATAAACGGTGAAAGTAAAAATTAAATACACTCAAAAAGGAATCAAGTCATTTTATCCCAAATGAAAATCCTACACGTCCTTAAGCCTACAATACTAATCAATAGCAAGAACTACATGATTTTATTTCAAATATTCTGACATTAATGGAGAATGAAATCTTTTCACGCCAATTTCAGCATTTACATGTCCTTTTTAAGAATCGTGCAAATTCCTCAATTTTTTCATGTGTATTAGCCCATGTATCTCGCGTTGGAATGCCCAAAATCACTTTTCAAAAAACTTATCAGGACCACTGTACTGAGTTGGAGAATCATCGTGTATACTCATACCATTTATTCACGCCCATTTTTGCATATACTCACACTATTTTTTTCACGCCCATTTTTGCATTTACAAGCCCTTTTTTAGGCGCAAATTCCTTAATTTTTCATGTGTTTTAGCCCATTGATATGGCGCCTGAAGCACATAAAAAATTTCTCAAAAAAATTTATGTGGACCTCTATGTTGAGTTGAAGTACCATCACATATACTCATACCATTTTTTTAATGCTCATTTCTATATTAACATGCCTTTTTAAGATATCTAGTAAATTTCTCAACTTTTCGTGTGTATTAGCTCGTGGATCTAGCGCCCAGAGAATCCAATATTTTTCTCTCAAAAATATTATGAGGACCTCCGTATTGAGTTTGGGAACCATCACTTACACTCATTTTTCACGACCATTTCTGCACCGGCAATTTTTTGGGAATCGCATAAATTTCTCAAATTTTCATGTGTATTTCAACAGGATCACACACCCAGAAAACCCAAATTTTTTTTCTCAAAAGATCTTACAAGGATCTACCTATTAAGTTGAGTAACCTTTACATGCCCTTTTTAGGAATCACACAAATTCCTCAATTTTTTGTGTGTCTCAGAGCATCCAAAAAATAATTTCTGAAAAAATATATAAGGACCTCCGAATTCAATTGGGGAACCACCATGTTTTCTCACACCACTTTTTCTCGTCCATTTCATCATTACATGCCATATTTAAGAATCGCACAAATTGCTCAATTTTTCATATATTAGCAAATCGATCTAATGCTCGGAGCATCCAAAATTTTATCCTCAAAAATCCTTAATGAGGACCTTTGTATTGAGTTGGGAACCTTCACTATATTCATGTCCATTCTACATTTACATACCCTTTTTTAAGGATTGCGCAAAAATCTCAAGTTTTATGTGTATTATCCCATTGATTTAGCGTCCAGTGCACCGAAATTTTTTTCTCAAAAAGCTTTATGAGGACATACATATTAAGTTAGGAAACCTTTACATATACTCATATTATTTTTAACGTCCATTTCTGCAATTACAAGCCCTTTTTCTGCAAATTTCTCAATTTTTTGTGTGTATTAGCCCATTGTTCTAGCACACGGAGCACCTAAAAAAGAATTTTCTTAAAAAACTTTATGAAGACCTATGTATTGAGTTGGGGAACCATCACATATACACACACCATATTTTTCACGCCAATTTCTGCTTTTACATGCCCATTCTAGAATTTGCATAAATTCTTCAATTTACGTGTGTATTAAACCAAGTGTTTGATGCCTAGAGCAATAAAAATACAAAAAACATTATGAGGATCTTATATTGGATTACGAAATCATCACATATACTCACACCATTTTTTCATGACAAATTCCATATTTATTCCTCAAATTTATATGTGTATTAGCCAATGGATCTAGCGCCTGGAGCACCTAAAAAAATTCCTCAAAAGACTTTAAGAGCACTGTTTGCAACAAATTTTTGTAGTAGCTGAAAATTAACTGCAAAGCAAAAATAAATAAAAGAAAAATATGACTTTTATTAATGAATTGTTGCGAGTACAATTTCATTGTTCTCTTGATTCTCTCTACTAAGTTTCTCCATGATTCGAGGGTCTTCAGTAGCGTATGTCTCTAATATAGGATGATTTAGACCTCCTTAAGATGTATTTGATCTCCAGGAATGTCGAAAAGCGCTTCGTCGTTACAAGTTGATCTCCGGGAAGAACTCCGTTCATCAATCCTTTGAAGAGCTATGTAGTTGATGTTGTATCTTATGCATACCTCTTTGAGATATATTAATCTACGAGAACGTCGGGAAGCGCTTCGTCGTTGCAAGTTGATCTCCAGGAAGAACTCCGTTATTACTACTTCGAAGAACTATGTCGATGATGTTGTAGCTTTCTCCAATTACAAAATGCTTGTTGAAGTTTTTTCTCTTTTTTTTTCTTGAATGTCATGTCCATCCCCTATTTATAGTTGTAAGGGGTGGACAAGGTTGCTTGTGTTTGGCCAAAGGATATCATTTTGATACTTGGCTCATTATGATTCGTTCTTGCATTTGATCGAGACTACCACCTCATTTGGACACGTGGCGTCACCTTGGTGGTCTTTGATGTCTAGTCACTTTGACACATGGCATGAGTTTGGGCTTCAATGTGAAACAGACCTTGGACTTAATTTAATAAAAATGGACTTATTTATTTGTAAAGCCCAAATTAATCATTCAACCCAAATAAACATGGATTTTATCAAAATTTTATATGAACTAAATCCAATAAAATTTGTGTCTACAGATGCCCCCTACTTCAAGCCTTGTTGAAGCGTAGGTTTAACAACACTTGGTGACAAAACTTGAAGTATTCATGTATGTGTATTTTTTTTAGACCTGTCAACATGTTGGCTTGTCGAATTTGACGACGAAAGTTGAAGTCTTTAGGAAGGCATTGTTAAGACTTCAAGAGTATTTGTTTCTTGTCATCTCATTCTAACTAGGTCATACATATGATTTGTTAGTAGTGATCTCAAAAAAAATCTTGCTTGACAACCACGTGGACCCTCTATATTGATTTCGAATAGATAGTTCTAGTGAGTAGTAACATTGCGTGATCTTCCTTTCAAGGTGTGAGTAGAACAAGAAGATTGATTGGATCTTGAATAAAATAAAAGAAATACTGACTTTCCCTTGGTTGATTTTGTAAGAATCATTCTTGACATCTCAAGACTTATTGCTTTCCTTTTGAGTGCTAGCAACTTCCATTTAGATGGTAGGAATTAATATGATTTGATTATTTCAATTTTATCAAAAATTTCCTTATACAAGAAATAACAATTATTGAAAGGAACTTCTATATAAGAATCTCCCATGTACAAAGGATTGATCGAAGAATCATTTGAAAAATAATTCTTCTAACCAAATCAATGTGGAACTCCAAATTTTGTGTCTTCTTTTCTCAATCTTCTGCAGTCCCAATAAAATTACGTTTTCTTAGTGTAAAAATGTACAAATGAAGAGTGGAATTACTACAGCCTATCCAAAAATTAGCCTCAAGAACCTTCCGAATTGTCGGGAATATGTTTTTGAAGTTGGATCCAAAATCTGCCAGTTCTTCTCACAGCTATGCACGATCTCGCCAAAACATTAGTATCTTCGTGTAGGAACATTCAAACGATGAGCGCCTTGATTTTGGAAAAACTATACTTCAAGTACTATGACATATCCAATAATCACTGTTAGAAACCATTTAGACCGACGGGTATACATTTTTGAAGTTGGACCCTAAATCTGGACGTTCTTCTCACGGCTATGTGCGATCTCGCCAAAACATCAGTTTCTTGGTGTAGGAACATTCAAACGATGAGATACTTGATTCTAGAGAAACAAGACTTTAATACTACGATATACACAAAAATCATAGTTAGAACCCTTTTGGGTCGACGGGAATCATTTTTTGAAGTTTTACCCCAAATCTGGATGTTCTTCTCACGGCTATGTGCAATCTCGCAAAAACAACACTTTCTTTGCATAGGAGCATTCCAATGACAACACACTTAATTCTGATGAAACTAGACTTTTGGTTATACGACATATCCAAAAATCAAAGTTAAGCTTCCTCCAGATCGATGGGAATAAAATTTTGAAGTTGGTCATCAAATCTGGAAGTTCCCCTCATGGGTTGCGTCTTTTGGATTTTTCTTGTTTCTCTTTCTTGTAGGTATTGGTTGTGGTTTTGCATCTTTATTTTGCATAGACATGTTTCTTAAACAGAGGAGAATGATTTTCAAGATCCAATTTGACCGTAATTCAAAACTTCGTGCTATTAGCACCACTATGTCGAACAAGATTGTTGTGTTGCTGCTCATGTTTTTCATGTCATATTGAAGGGTCATGCGCTTACTACATCTGTTATCAGAAGTATATCAACCAAAAAAAATTAAAACTTCGTGCAGTTGGCACCAATGACTCCAATTTTTATTCTTTTTTTTTGTTTTAGGTTTCCAAAGAAGTGTCACCAATCTCGACATCTTATCAAGAAGATATAAATAACATTCGTAATTGCAATGGAACACATGATGTACCTACACTTATGATTGTACTCTTAGAATATTACAATTTAGCACAGCATCTACCTTTTCAAATGAGGATTTGGCAAACAATCATTTAGTATTTCAGCTTAAACGTTCAACGCAGACTTGGTTGAGAAAATTGACATTTTCAGCTTTCATTGGGGACTTGGCGAGACACTACTTGGAGAATTCATCATTCTTGCGGCATTGGTGGAATCAACTTGTCAATTCGAAAATCCACTCACATTTTAATCCTTCTCGACTTTCAGCTTGGCGCATCTATAATATAAAATTCACAACTCAAAGTAGGAGTATGAAAATTGTGATTTTCTTTTTCCAATGGAAAAACAACTCAAAGAACTACACTATGTGTAACAATCACGGCCAAAACCTGTACGGATTTTCACAAATATGTCTGCTCAATTTAATTTCGAAATTTGATGGTCTATTTCGCAGCTTTGGGTGGTCGTGGTAGAAATTCCATAACTTGGCATAGAAACCTCTGAAACACAAGCCAATTTTTATGTTGCGAATCAGACTCCAAGAATTGCAATATATGTGAAAATCCTGGTCAAAACCTTTGTGAATTTTTACAAATACGCCTTTGAAGTTAGCTAAGATGTCTTGCTCAACTCTTCTCTTTTGCTCATCTGTGACACATATGAACTCATATGCTAGCTATATGATTTTAAAGAGCTAGTGTGATGATCCCTCAATGCCACAAATTTTTTTTGTTACTCATTTGACTGAACTTAGAGTGTACTCTAAACGCCTACGTACCTCGGTGAATAGGATCAAGTCAAATCGTAGTTCAAGATGATGAGTTGTTTAGGCCGTACATAGCATATACTCTTGCGGGCTAGGAGTAACATGCAGTTTATACTCTTACCTTAAGAAGCGTTGTAACTTGCAGTTTAGGCTCGTACATTGCGAAGCATTTCAAGGAAGAACTCTATCAATGTAACTGGTATTCTAACCTTTTGTGATGAATCATTCATGTACTTCAGTTTGGTGTCGGATTTTATCATTTCACATTTTCGAAGCTGATTCGTACTCGATTTTGTGTCGATTTTTGAAAGTCGAAGTTTAGAAGTCCCTTGATGCTTTTGCCTTTTGCGAGCGACCAAATTCCTATTGTTATCACTCTCTTTATTGAAAAAATCATTTACCTTGAATATGTTTGTTGTTTTCTTCAAGGCAAAAATTTTAACTGGTTCAAAGCTCCTAAAATGTTGTATGATGACATCTTCAATTTTTGGGGATTCCACAGGACTTAGAACTTCTAAAAGTGTATCATAATCCAGTTTGACACTAGCATGATTTGTCTCAACTGTCTCACCATCGTCAATGATGATCTTTCTCTCTCGTACCAACATCATGATCTTTTCCTTTAGAGTGAAGCATTTTGTGGTGTGATGACCGATGATGCGGTGAAATTTACAATACATAGGATCATCGACTTTATTGGATTCTTTAAGTCGCTTTGACTTTGGGAGTGCAATGCATTTTTTGGTTAGCAGCTCGTCAAGAATCGCAGGAACATCAGATTTTGGAAAAGGATACTCTTCTTCTTGTAACTCCTTCAAGGTAGATTGATTTTTCACTTCTCGCATTTGCTGATGTGCTACAATATCTTTGAAATTTTGTCTCCCATAGGCTTTCATAGAAGTTGTGGTTATAGCCATAGACTCATCAGTTGTGTAGTCTAACGACTCTTTGAATTGTATATCTTCTTATTTTCGATCAAAGACATGTTATGTCTTTCCATGGCTTGCAATACTCAATTCCATGTCATGAGCGCGTATAGCTAATTCTTCAAAAGTTTGAGGCTTAATTCCTTAAAGGATATATACAAGGCCCCAATGCATTACTTGTATACAAACATCGACTGCAGAGATTTCAGAAAGTTGATCCTTGCAATCTAAGCTCAGCATTCTCCAACGATTGATGAGTCCACAACGAGTTCATCCTTACCTTGTTTTGTGTTTGTCAATTCCATCATGCTTACTGTACGGTGGGTACTGTAGAAACGATTGAGAAATTGATTTTCTAGTTGTCCTAACCTATCAACTGATTCAGGCTCCAAGTCCATATACAAATCAAAGGCGTTTTTTTTTAAAGAAAGGACAAAATGCTTGACAAGAAGATCATCATGTATACCGAAACTGCTACAAGTCTCGACGAAATGGGCAATATGTTGCCTTGGATTTCCCCTTCCATCAAAATGCTGCATTTTTGGTGGTTGATATCCAATTGGCACTAGTAAACCCTCGATTCGCTTAGAATACGACTTTGAATATCCTAGTGAACTTTGTGATGGACCACCATATTGAGCTTTAATTGTGTTTGTGATTATATCTTGTAGTTAATCACAAACTGTTAGAGTGGCAACTGAAGCAAACTGTTTCTGCGCTTTGAGAATCAACTTACTTGTTGAGAGAATCAATATCAACTTTTTCTTAAGTTTTCAGATTGTGATGTGACTCTCTAGAGCTGAAGAGATCTCTCTTGATCATAAGTTGCGTGATTTAAAGATTTTTGTCATCAATAGACTTTTCAAGGCTTCAATAGTTTGCTCCATCATTACGAACTTATCGTCCATGTTAGTTGTGTCAACCATAAAAGAGTTAGCCTTTGTTGAAATTGAAGAATCTGTTGAACTTTTAGATTCACCAAAGTTGAAGCTAGAGTAAGAAAGTTCATCAAACAACTTTGATGCAATGTTACCCCCAGGAATTGCAGTTTTAAGTGTCATTCGAGAGTTGCTCTTTCTTGGCATCTCAAAATACGTGAAATACTCAGATCTAATCAAGGCACTTGTCTTGAACTCGTGTCGAGTGATTGGACAACATCACTAAAATCAAAAAATGTGGCTATAGTAGAGTTCTTTCATGAAACATCATTGATCTTTTTTAAGACCATATTTTTAGGATGAAGAGATGAAGAGAAGAATTAGTCCCACTAGGTGTGCCAAATTTTTTTGCAATAAATTTTCTCAGTCTCTGAAAATTAACTGCAAGCAAAATAAATAAAAGAAAAATGTGAGTTTTATTAATGAATCGTTATGAGTACAATTCTGTTGTTCTCTTGATTCTCTCTTCTAAGTTTCTCCTTGATTCGAGGGAATTCAGTAGCGTATTTCTCGAATATACGATGATATAGACCTCCTTAAGATGTATTTGATCTCCAAGAATGTCGAAAAGCGCTTCATCGTTACAATTTGATCTCCGAGAAGAACTCCTTTGATCAATCCTTTGAAGAGCTATGTAGTTGATGTTGTATCTTATATAGACATCTTTGAGATGTATTTATCTTCAAGAACATCGGGAAGCGCTTCGTCGTTGTAAGTTGATCTCCGGAAAGAACTTCATTGATCACTCCTTCTAAGAGCTATGTCGTTGATATTGTAACTTTCTATAATTGCATAATATTTGTTGATGTGTTTTCTCTTTTTTTTCATGAATGTCATGTACATCCCCTATTTATAGTTGTAAGGGGTGGACAAGGTTGCTTGTGATTGGCCAAAGGATGTTATTTTGACACTTGGTGCACTGCGATTCGTTCTTGCATTTGACTGAGACTACAACCTCATCTGGACACGTGGCGTCACCTTGTTGGTCTTTGATGCCTAGTCACTATGACACATGGCATGAGTTTGGGCTTCAAAGTGAAATAGACCTTGGACTTGAATTTAATAAAAATGGACTTATTTATTGGTAAAGCCGAAATTAATCATTAAACCCAAATAAATATGGATTTTATCCAAATTTTGTATGAATTAAATCCAATAAAGTTTGTGTCTACAAGCACCTCTTTATTGAATTGGGAAACCTTCACATACCGTTTTTCACACCCAGTTCCACATTTACAGACCCTTTTTTTAGGAATTGCGCGAATTTCTCAATTTTTTTTGTGTATTAGCCCATGAATTGGTACTCTTAGCACGTATTTTTTTTCAATAAACTTTATGAGGACCTATGTATTGAGTTGGGAACCTTGACGTATACTCACACAATTGTTTTCACACTCATTTCCGCATTTACATGCCTTTCTTAGGAATCGCATATATTTCAAAAACATTTTGTGCTAATGCTCATAAATCTGGCGTCCTAGACATCCAAAATGTTTTTCTCAAAAGACTTTATGAGGAATTTGTATGGAGTTGGGGAGCCATCACGTATGTTTATACCATTTTTTCACTTTGATTCCGCATTTTCAATCCCTTTTTATGAATCGACAAAATTTCTAAATTTATTCTGTATTAAACCATGGATATATCCCTCGAAGCATCCAAAAGAATTTCTCAAAAAAAATTATGAGGACCTCCATATTGAGTTGAGGAATTTTCACATCACAAATTGTTTTAAGGAATCGCGCAAATTTCTCCAATTGTCATCTGTATTAGCCCATGGATTTGGCGCCCGGAGAACCGAAAAAACATTTCTCAAAAACATTTATGAGGACCTCCGTATAGATCTGGTGCACCAAACACCCAAATGTTTTTCTCAAAAACTTTATGAGGACTCGGTATTGAGTGAGGAACTTTCACGTATACTCGCACCATTTTTTTACACTCATTTCTTTATTTACATGCCCTTTTATAGGAATCATGTAAGTTCCTCAATTTTTGTGTGTATTAGCCCATTAATTTGGCGCCAAGAGTACCCAAATTTTTTTTCTCAAAAATCTTTATGAGTACCTTGGTATTGATTTAGGAAACTTAATCAATACTCACACCATTTCTTTCATGACTATTTTTGCATTTACAAGCTATTTATTAGGAATCGCGCAAATTTTTATACTTTTCGTGTGTATGAGCCCATTGATTTGGCATTGATGAATTCGAGAATGGACTTGTTCAGGAATTTATTTAGAATGATTTAGTGTCTTTAAATGCTTATTTTTTGTCAATAACTAATGTAAAACCCTTGTTTCAGGCATATGAATTGAAGAACAAAGAAAAGACACTAATTTGCCAAAAAAGAATGAAGCAAGATGAAAGAATGAAGAAAAGCAAGCCTAGTGATCGTCAAGTCCACTGGCGAGTCGTCGAACAACTGGTTGACCGTGCCAAACTTCGAAGGAAAGAACCAAGTTGATGAGATAAAGGAGCAGTCGGCGTATCACCAAATGGTTCCGCGATGCTGTGTTGGATCGCCTAAAGTTACAGAACTTGAGGATGTTGAAGGCCAAGATAAAAGGGAAATGGAATTGACCAAGGGAAGGATCGGCGAGTGGATTAGCGAGCCTGACTTACTATGCCGAGTGAATCCTTGCAGCACATTTTTGGCGACTATAAATACATTTTTGAACATTTAGTTTGGTATCAATTTTCATAATCAATCACTCTTTAGAATAGTACTATTAAATTTTGAACACTAAGAAAAGTTTTCTCTAGTTTTCCCTTAACTTTGAAGAATTGAAGTTTTCAGTTTTGAGAAATTGGAAATAGGCTTTGAGATTCTTCAACTTGGACCTTTGTAAATACAAAATCAATCATACCAGTTGATGAAAACTTAACATGGCAACAATTTTTTATCGTTTTATGATGTCTAGCTAAAACCCCAATTCTTGGGGTGTGATTATGGGTTTATTTAGCTTATGGGTATTGCTAATTGTTAATTTAAATATATTTTAGAAGTGAGTTCAATCAATAGTTGTATTTTAATTTAAGACTTGTAGTTGCAAATGTAGTTCCACATTTGTGTTTTTGGCTTGCTCGAGAGAGAGGTTTTAAAACTAAGATAATTGATTGATGGTATGTGGGTATTGGGTTTTCATGGGTTCAGCTCGAGAGGGTGAATCCTAAACCCTTTTACCACAAATTTAGCTCGAGAGAGTGAAAGGTGTGGGTTGGCCTTATTTTTCATGCTTATCGATGTTTGAGAGAACTCAACTTCATTCGGGGTAAATTGTTGGAGAGAAAGTTTACCTCGTCTATAGTATAGCGTACTCACTATACTCATTTTCTATAGTAGCCTATAATCGGATCACATCCAATATCCCGTCTCATTATTGTTAATTCATATTCTTAGCAACGATTTGTAGTTGATAATTTCAAACCAAAATCCCCATTTGACATTTGTGTCACCCACTGATTTGGATAATGTTTTTATTCGATAATATTTATTCTTATGACTGATTTGAGCATGTTAAACACTTTTCTATTGAATCTTAATCATGTACACCTCCCTTTGAGATTCGACTCTAACTCATTGAATTGGGTTGTATATTGACTAGCAATCATTGACATTTAAAATTGAATGAAGTGTCCTTCAAACATTAATCAAAATGGTGTCAGTACTGGAGAGAGGTGCTGGTTATGATACTTTTGGCTAAAGATGGATTTTGTTCATTTTAGTTATCGTTGAATCTACTTGTTTTTAGTTTTTTTTATGTGGCTTGTTTAGAATAGAAGAAATGAGCATGTATTGTAGCAACGGTAACCAAGTGAGCCACCTTCCTTCGAAAATGATGATTCTTAGGGTTAACATCCTATGTTTGAGGCAATTGGATGGTGAGTCAATCCATGAGGTGTGATTGAGATTTAAGATACTATACCTGCAATGCCCAACTCATGGAATCTCAAATTAGCTGCTATCGGACTGTTTTGATAGAGGTCTTGGTCCTGAGAACAGACAAGAAGATGACCAAATTTCTCCAAGTTGTCTAATATGACTACCCTATGCAATAACATCTCATTGATCACGTGGTCAAGACCAACAATGAACCAGAGAAGAACCACGTCTTGTCCACACTGTTGACTTAGCTGGATCTTGTGGCCCAAAAGATCATGGAATTAGAAGTACCATACCAAAACAAATATAAGTACATTCCACCTCATGAGCATAGAAAGTCCAAGGAGCACAAAGATGGAAAAGTAAATGAGATACTCTCTGTCATTCTCCGCAAAGTCAAAAAACATGATAGAGTATTGAAAGAGATAAAAGAGTCTCAATCCTGAATCATATGAATGCTTCCCATTCCTTATCTATTCAGCTACTGGAGACCCAAATGGGTCATGTTTTGTCTCATATCCACCTAGGAGTGAATTCTGAATAGGGACATGTGTCGTGCCACGACTTTAGCGTAGGCGTTTCTTAGGAGGTTACCCAATTTTTATATTGCTTTCTTTTTGTTTATAAATAATCGCATATTGATTTTGCAGGTTGGAGTGGAATGTGTTTGAAAGGTGCATATTAATAAGAAAAATGTCCAATCGGCGAATCGCCGAAGAGGTCAGCGAGCCCAACTTGGACTGTCGTTGGTCTGAAGAAAGTATAAAGTTAGAGTTTGTAAAACTTGAAAACCCATGGAATACTTGGAAAATCACCGACCAGGTTGGTGACCCCGACTTTGTCCGTTGTTTCGACCACGACATTAACTGGAGGTCCTGTAAAACTTGGTGAGGTAAGTGATCACTCAGTGTGTCGTCGAGTGGTTTGGCAAGCACTATTAATGTCGCCGAGAGGGAGAGAAATAGATGATTTTAAATGCCAAAGGTTTAAAGTTTCATACTCTTTCATATTCCCTCACTTTTAAGCTTCCCAAGATCAACACCCGCACTATAATTTTATATATTTTTACATTTTTCCGCTTCCTAGTCGTCAATCTTGTGTTTGGAGTTGGAACTCTTTGTTGCCTAGCTTGTCACAGTATTTATTTGGCATTAAAGATTGGCTTCCGAACCCTAAACTTCCATTTAGTGGTTTTAATGAATTGTAATTGTTTTAATCTTAGCTATGTATGTTGGGACTCTCCAAATCATTGTTTTTGTGTTTGTTTTCCCGTTTAAAATTGGGAATCTTTCCTAAATTGCCTATATTGTTGATTTGAATATCGTGTTTTAAAATTGATCTCAATAGTTGGGTTGGGCTAAGTTATTGTTGGGTCTAGTAGGGTGAAGTATACCCGATGATGGAGTGTTTGATGTCATTCATAAGGGCATAAGTCATCAAATGACCAATTTTAGCCAAACCAAGGAAAGTTTGAGTACCCCCGAGGCATGGTCTGAATCTAATTGCATTAGTGTATGGTTAGATTTTATTTTCGGGAGTTGCGGGGTTAATTTTGGAAGTAAGGGTTGAAAGTAGGCACATTAGGCACTTTGGCAAGCTGGGTCGAGCTCACCGAACCACTCGATGGTTTGCCGATTCCCACATGATTGGTTTTAATTTCATGCTAATGTTAACTTTTGGTCTGTAACTTTTAGCGAGAAGCTTGAGTACACCTAGTGCACTCGGCGACTCGTTCAAAGTCTTTTTTGATCGCTCTTTCGTGCCTCTAACCTTTAAAATACACTGTAACTTTCGTTGATCTTGTCTTTGCTCGCTGAATATTGTCAACGATTCTCCGAAAGTCCCCTCAAATTGCCGACATGCCAACTTTTCTAAGAATTTTTTAGCCAAGCCTTTTGGCGAGCCCAATTTGGCTTGCCAAAGTGATCCGGAGACTCGCCAATCCGATCGGCGAGTCTGTATGAAATATAATTTCTATGATTTTTCTTAATATGATTTTAAAATTTCCATAAATTTTTTGCAGATATGCCTAGAACCAACCAGGACATGCCGACCCATAAAAGAGGACAAGGCATAGTAATAAATGAAGGGGCAACAAATCCCCCTAAAAAGGGAAAGACGGCACCTCCCAAGAGAGTCAAAGGCAAAGGAAAGAAGCTCGCATCTGAGGTTCTGAAGCATAACTCCTGCAGTGATTAACTCCCAAATTACATTTTTAAATCCCAACGATGATCAGCCTCTACAGTCGTGCTAGTTCTTGCTGAGACTCATTGAAATCCCTAGAAGCCACCCCTCCAATAGCTTATATAGTGCCAACTCCAGCATCGACTGTGGCACCAGTGCCACAAGTACAGGTTCCTTCTCCTCTACTTCTCAACAAACTAAAATCCAATGGGTTGCGGAAATTTCTCGAGAAGAAGATGCTATCCACAGAGGGATTAGTAGGTAGATACTCCGCTGGGACAGACACACTCCAGTTTCACCATTTTGAGCAGTTCACCAAGACTCGATGCCCCTATATTCCTACATGCGTTTGAGAGTTTTACACAGTATTGTGAATTCATACCCAAGGGAAAGAAAAAGACCTATGCCTTCAGACTAGAGAAATTTGTCATGGTCCGAGGGAAAGAAGTAGGGTACAGTTGCGATCACAGTAATAATACACTCGACAAGGCATTAGGTCTACAGATGCATATGAGGGCTTGGCTACTACTCTATCCCTGTATGACTTAAAGGGCTGGCTTGCCCCTCTGATTTTTTGTACCACCCCGAGATGGATAGAAACAGGATCTCCTATCGAGAAAAAGAACCTAAATATTGTCGCTTGGTACTGGTTTAGTTTTCTTAACATCACCAATATGTCATCCCAAAAAAAGTCCATCATTTTCCATCCCAAAGAGGCTTGCCTTGGTTCGATCATATCTAGGAGTAGCATTGAGATTGGACTCATCACAGAGTAGGATATTTCCATGAGGACCAAGAAGAGCCAAACATCCCTTTCATTTCTTGTATTGATTATAAAAATGTACCAGCATGTTAGAGTCTCTCATGATGAGATGAAATATATTGAGGTCACTCCCACATCCTCCATAGACATTTGCAAATGGAGTCTGAGTACACTAGGAGAAGGTATACATGATGAGAGCATCTCCAGAGATGGATGTTGATTCTATAAGTGAAGAGACATATTTGCCTACTCCGGCCTTCAGGTACTTCCACTTCCTCCTCGACTCCTGGTGCTTTTACTACTTCCCAGCCCACCAGGATTACTCAGTCCATGATCCTGAAGATGGGGAACTTATCCCATTCTGCAGATGTGAGGGCTACTCGATTAGAGGTTGTGGTACCATGAATGATCAAGAGTGTTATCCTAGTTGCACTAACATCTCTACGAGCATCTATAGACACTGTCAATGAGATTTGAGACTTGTAAGAGTAGGTAGGTCGCGACTTTGAAAACTGAGGTTGCAGTCTGAGGAAGCATGTGGACGATTTGAAGTCCATTACTTTCACTTCACTATTCGAGGTAACATATGATGTAGATGTCCCGGCTTCTTCTGAGATCCCTCCAGCCACCACCGAAGACGTGACGATGGATGATGTGATAGCTTTTTCATCAGAGGTGGAGATCAATAAGGATCATCTAGGGGAGCAAGATTTTGTCGTATATGATAATCTCACATACGCAAGCCAAATGGCATTAGTACATTGAATGTACAAGTATGCGAGGGGATTACTAAAACAAGATATAAGGTTGAAAGGAACTGGAGGAACATATGTGGTCTCAACTCAACTCATTTCAATATAAAGCAATAATGTAAATTCAATATGAATAAAAACTTATAAATCATAAATAACATCTCTGTGTATTTAGAAATACAATGGTAACTCAATTTCTATACATGGATAAATATAAGATGAGAATCTTTCAACCAATCTCATGTAATAACCAGCCAAACTAAGAAACTCCTTATATTTGTTGGAGATGTTGGTCCAGGCCAACTCTGATATGCCTCAATCTTCTAAGTGTCAACTCTAATATCCTCACCAGAAACAATGTGGCCTAAGAATACCACATACTTAATCCAAAACTCACACTTGGAGAACTTGGCATACAATTCTTTGTCTCTCAACGTCTGAAGAACAATCCTTAGGTGAATAGAATGATCTTCTTCATTCCTTGAATAAATCAGTATGTCATCAATTAAGACAATGACAAAAATATCTAAATAAGGTTTGAAAATTCTGTTCATAAGATCCAAGAACACTGCATGTGCATTTATCAAACCAAAGGACATAACAAAAAATTCATAATGCACATACCTTGTTCTAAAAGTTGTCTTGGGAATATCACATTCTCTTACTTTCAACTTATGATAGCATGATCTTAGGTCAATCTTGGAAAAGCAAGAAGCACCCTGAAGTTGATCAAAAGATCATCTATCCTTGGAAGAGTATATTTAAACTTGATGTTTACCTTATTCAAATGACGGTAGTTTATAAACATACTAGGGGACCCATCATTTTTCCTAACAAATAAGACCGGAGCGCCCCAAGGTGAGACACTTAGTAGGATGAAACCTTTATCTAATAGATCTTTCAACTGTTCTTTTAGCTCTTTTAACTCTGGTGGTGCCATTATATATAGCGGAATAGAGATCTGACGAGTATCTGGGATGATGTCTATGCCGAAGTCTATTTATCTTTTGGGAGAGACTTCGAGTAGGTCATCAGGAAAGACTTTTGGAAACTCACTGACTATAGGAACTGAAAGAAGGGAAGGTACCTCAACATTTGATTCATTAACTTTGACTAAGTGATAGATACACCCCTTAGAAACTAACTTCTCGCCTTAAGGTACAAAAAGAAACGACCCTTAGGCACTGCTGAACTACTAACCCACTCTATGACTAGCTCATTTGGAATTTGAAACTTGACAACTCGAGTTCTGCAATCTATTGATGCATAATAGGCATGGAGCCAATCCAGACCCAAAATGACATCAAAATATACCATGTTCAATTCTACTAGATCACTCATGGTATTCTTGCGATTGATGGAAATAGGACAATAACGATAGATTCTTTCCGCTAAATCAGGCTCCTCAACAAGTGTAGAAAAATAGAAACGTTCACAAAGCTTTTCAGGGAGAATTTCAAACCTCCTGGGTCTAATAAAGAGTAAACATAAAAATTAAAGACTTTGATCATACCAGTGATAACATCTGGAGAGTTCTTTTTCTCTTGGCGGCTAGTGATTGCATAGAGGCGATTTGCCCATCCGCCGGTACCAGACGTGGCTCTTCTTGGTGCAGCCCTATTTGGTGGAGCAACTAACGAAGATTTGGCTTTATTGCCCAGATTTTCACCACGTTGCTTATTATTAGGGCACTCTTTCATGAAGTGACCCTCTTGACCACACTTGAAACAACCTGTCTGGCCATGACAACATTTTCCAGGGTGGATTTTACCACATCTACCACATGCAGAACTGCCATTGCCTCGTTGTACCACACTACCAATAGATTGGGTCGGTCTGGCCTTGAAATGTTACGAACTATGACAGCTACACTCACCTCGATTTCAAGGTACAGGGCACGAGCAGATGATGGTGCATGCCCCTTTGATTTCTAGAATTGTGGTTGGCTTGACCACTTTTCTGTTGGCCAGAATCATTCCTAGTCTTTGCCTTTTTGTTCCGGTACTCTTCTCTATCCTTCACCTTCTCTTCTTCAACTTTTTGAACCTATACCATCAGCATGTATATGTCCATATCACCTATCAACATGGCAGCCCTACCTTCCTTTCTTGAAGCGCAACCCAACCCTGCAACAAACAGACTCATTCTGCTCCTCATGTCTTTCACCATCTCCGGAGCATAGCGAGATATCTGGGTGAACTTCATCCCATATTTCTGTACACTCATGGAGTCCTTTTTCAGAGTAAGGAACTCCCTCACCTTGGTTTCCTTCATTTCGCGAGGAAAGAACCTCCCAAAAAGCTTCTTCGAAGCAAGCCAAAGTTGGATGTGGTGCATCCTTAGCTCTACCATCCTTCCATTGATCAAACCAGGTTCTAGCCACACCCTTCAATTGATATGCAGCCAATTCAACTCTCTCAGCATCTACCACATACATTACCTCAAATACCTTATTTAATTCTTCTACAAAGTTCTTCAGATCCTCAGTAGGGCTTGATCTGGTAAAACTAGAAGGGTTCATTCTCAGAAACTCGCAAACTCTCGAGGTATCAGCCCCTTCTTGTCTAGTTGTTCTCTGTTGCCCAACCTGGTTGGTCATAATCTAACTTAACATCCGAATAGCTTCTTGAAATTCAGCATTTGTAACCTCTCTTTGGGGTTGCACGTCTGGTGCATTTGGAACCTCTTGTTTCTCAACATTTCTTTGTGTTCGACCTCTGACTGCTCTTCTTGGAGGCATGATGATATGAAAAAATTACGTGTAAGCATGAATTAGAGAGATACTTTAGAGATAAACTCTTCACGAAAGAAACATGAAAGAAGGGAAACATTCCTAAATGTTGTACCCTCCTAATCATAGATGTGGCGCGCTTCACACGAATGACTAAGACTCTATAGACACGGCTTCATAGACTTCTTAAGACTCTTCAAATCTGTATTCTGATACCAATTTTATCACGCTCCGAGCCTACACCCTAGGCGGAATCGGCACTCGAATACCACTACTGGCCCTCAAGGAAACCCTTGGTCTGTCTTACTTAACTCAGTAGAAGATTAAACTTAACTTAAACAAGAAAAACACATGTTTAAAGTAAAGTACTTCATATCATAACTTTGGCCAAAATGGCACTTAAGTCTCAAAACTAAACTAAAATACTATTGTCTACGAAGCCTCTAAATAACTTAAGAGGGATGTTTGGAATGACCCCAAATCATCCTAAAAGATAACTAAAAAAGCAATGAAAAAGTATGCCCTCCATAATGCAAGGAGGCTCACCACTAGCTATGGAACTATGTCTGGATCAACGAAGCGTTGCATGCTGATCCTGGGTACCTGCGTCTGCATCATAAAATGATGCAGGCCAACTGGTATCAGTACATTAAATGTACGAGTATGTGAGTTGGAGAGCTAAACGACGACACATACATAAGAGTATTAGGTAAAATTACCTTGGCTCTGATCAACTCAAGAATATACTTAACTCAAAGGATATACATATAAAGCAGTTTAAAACACATGCGCAATATGTGTAAAACTTATAAAACAGTAAAACAACTTCGTTCGTTAAAGAAATGCAATAACAAACACAACTTTACTTGTATATAAAAGTAATATAACTCTGGTGGGAGATTCTCTAACCGACAACCATCACTATGAGCCTAAGTGATGGTACAACGTATCACCTCATGTTGCAAGCGGACCATCCTACACCTTTCCATCGGTGTAGGACCTTACTCAACCTAGTGGATCCACTAGCTCTCCTTACGCGATCACCTAAAAAGTATGACCCATCAATTCTCATGGTGGCAACATGGTTTACATAGAGACTTGAGTTAATATGAACTTTCATCCCCACATCGGTGCTTAATACTACTACCAAGGTGTACTTTATCTTATTATTTAATTGAAACTTTCTTTTCTTTGGGTTGAGATAATTTGCTGAACAGTTTTGCTTTGAGAAGCTCCTCTTGGAATCAATGTTCCCTTTTTGTTCAAAACTCTTTTGGAATTTTTAGTTTTCTTTTTATTCAAATGTGAAACTTTTGTAAATCTTTAGGGATACTTAGTTCTCTTATAGCTTTTGATAAATGAACTCAACTTTTGCTCTTTACTTAACTTGAAACTTAACTTTTAGGGAATACTTAGTTCCCTTATAGATTTTGAGAATTTAACTGAACTCTTTACTCTTGCTTGACTTAAACTTTAAGTCTTTAAAACAAAGTGAAAATGTTTGTGAAAGACTTTAGAAACTTTACTTTTACTTGCTCTTATCTTCTAGACTTGACTTTGAACGTTCCTTGAATTAGAGTATGGATTCAAGGATCATGATCTCATGTTTATTGATGATTTCATGATGTTTAGATGTACTTTAGAGAGTTAGAATCAACTAGAATGAAGGTCAAATCACTTAGGAACTAGTACGAAAAGATAGGAAAAGAATGGTGTTTTCGGGGGGTCGGGGCACTCTGAGAGGCGGAGCACCTGACTGACAGACTCTGTTCTGAGGCGCTTTGGTAGTGCGGCGCCCCAGTGCCTATCAGACGGTTTTTTCCGACTTTCTTCTTTGTTTTTCATCTTTAAACCTTTCCAAACTCCCATGGATCCCACCTCCAAACACTTAGGATCCCTAAATAACTTATTACCCAATAATTTAGACCTGAAAACAGTCCGAAAACAAGAATCAAAAGTACTAAAGATCAACTATAAATCAACCCACAAAAACTTCAAACTTTTCATCTAGAATTTCAAGGTTTACTTTCAATTAACTCTAAATCGTTGTAATGAATCAAGTTGGAGGGTGGGTGAAAGAACCCAACACTGAATGATCTCACATACCTGATAGGGATCACCCACAACGAAATCTAGACAACAAAATCATGGTGTTCTTGCGTCTTTTTCTCCCTTTTCCTATTTTCTACTTTCTTTTGAAGCCCTATCTTATTTTCTAAGTGTGTAAACTGAATGGGATCAGTTTAAACTCCAACATATTACCCAAAAACGAAATTAATGATTGACTTAGGAAAAGACCAAAATGTCCTTAACAAATCTGGATTGGAAATTCCTCTGCTTAACAGCCCAACTTACGAATGGCAAATTTCCCTCATACGAACTCAAAATTTATCAAACTTGGCATCGTTGGAAAGATCTTACGACGATATTTCCATCCATATAAATAACTCATCAAAACTCCTCTTGAGATGGAAATTATGTCCGTTTGAAAATGATCAAAATTTACTTTTGAAATATGGAAATTTTCCAGATTTCCTTACTTATTTCCAAATTTGATTCTTCTTGTTTTTCTTAGCTTAACCTTAGCTAATTCTAGATACGAGATGTTACAGAATCAGTACACAGCCACCGTCAACTGGTAAGATCACGCAGCATCTTTCTAGTGTAACATAAACAAGTCAGACATAACATTATAATCATGTGCATATATATCAACATGGTGAATCAACAATACATTTCACATTTATCCTCACATTATTGATCCTCTCACGGAACCCAAACTCAAATTGTTAGTTTGCCAGAACGTGGAAATCCGATATTACTTTTATGTCGGAATGTGGAAATTCGATTCCAGTTAGATTATCGGAACATGACGATCCCCAAAACACACACCACAATCTGAATCACAAGTATATCATCAGCATCATACATTTGCATCATTATTTCATGGCAAAGTCATTCATCTATCTCATTTACAACAAGTGTGGTCAATATTGCAACATTCTTACATATACAAGTATCACAATGAAGCAAAAACATGCATACATCACACAAATGTAGAATCACAATCATCACCTACCTCGAAACAAGCTCGAAACCCTAAGAAACCTGATCCTTCCCTTTCCGGATTCGTTCCGCTTGTTCTTAGTCTACAAACAATCAATAAAATACATGAATCATCAAACAATCGCTACTTACCCGGATTATTAACAATTCTATGAATCCTGGATCAAATTCATGGTCCCTATCATTATTGATAGAATATGATGGAATCGATAATTCATGTTTTGATGATAGACAAGAAGCACAAATAATCAATAGCAAATGTACGCAGCAAAAGAAGCCAAGATCGAGTCCAAGATCGAGTAAAATGGGTCAGCCAAGTAATCAAGAAAATAGAGTTATTTGTCAAAGCCAAAAATAATATATTAAAGGTACAAGTTAATACAAATAAGGAAAACCTTAAATATATTATTAAGGAAGGAAGTTGTGTATAATAAGGATTCAAAATTAAAAAAGAATCCTTTTTTAAATATAACTTTCTTACCTTATTAGTGAGGATTGTACAAGGCAAAAACTCTATAAGAAGGATACGAGGCAGAGGGAGAAACTCACGACTTCACGCAGAGAACAAGAGAAAATTATTCATCAAACTGAGGTCTTCAAGATTGATAGGATTGCTACGGTCAAAACATTCTTGAGTGAGAAGGTTTTTATCGTGTAGAACTATTTGTCTTGTTTTTGTTCTTAATTGTAGTTTACAGTTTATTGTACAAAGGGTGGGTTTGGCACTTTGTAGGGTTGAGTGTTAGTAAGAGTTGTAACAAAAGGTGGGTTTGGCCTTTTGGAGAGATCGATTGGAGTCAATCGAGGGAATAGTAGAGATAAGGCTTTTGATTATTGAGTTGTAATTACAAAATCTTATAGTTGAATTAATAAAACGAGGTTTTTCCTTCCTTGAGTGAGGAAGGTTTTTAATTCAATAAGTGTTTGTGTCTTTACTCTGTCTTTACTTAAAAGCAACTTACACGAACCTGGTTCGTGTTCTGGGTAAGGTTTCTTCAATTGGTATCAGAGCAGGTCTTTTCGTTAAAAGATTCACACCTTGAAAAGACTCAATGGCAGCACCACCTACCCCACAAGAGGGAGCTTCACAAACACGACCACCACTGTTCAATGGCAAATATTATGGATGGTGGAAAAATCGTATGATGGACCATCTTATTGGCGAAAACCCTGATCTATGGGGAGTAATTCTAGATGGCCCAACCATAACTATGAAAACCGCAACTGATGGAATCACCAAAATCCCAAAGGAAAGAAAAGAATGGAATGTTGAAGACAAGCTTGCAATTTAAAACAATGCCAAAGCCAAGAAAATTCTGATATGTGGCATAGGACCAGACGAATACAATCGAATCTCGTCATGTCAAGATGCCAAAGCCATATGGGAAACACTGCAAACAGCTCATGAGGGAACAACGCAAGTCAAGAAGTCTAAAATTTATAACTTGAGCAGGCAATATGAGCTGTTCAGGATGGCAGAAGGGGAGACTATTCAAGACATGCACACCAGGTTCACCTCCATCATTAATGAGATGTACTCTTTAGGAGAGATAGTGCCTAATGGAAAGGCAGTAAGGAAACTCTTGAGTGTCCTTCCTGAAACTTGGGAAAGCAAAGTGGAAGCTATCACTGAAGCCCGCGACCTAGACTCACTGTCCATGGATGAGTTAATTGGTAATCTCATCACATACGAACTCAAGAAAAACCAAGAAAAGGAAATTGGAGGAAAAAGAAAGGAAAGGAACCTGGTTCAAAAAGCTACTACATCAGATGATTTTGAAGAGGAAAATATTGCCCTCATAACCAAAAGGTTCACCAGAATGTTAAAGAGAGGGCAGACCTTTCAAAATAAAGCTTCTCAAAAACCATCTGAAAACACTAAAGACCAGGTTTGTCATAAGTGTGGGAGCCCAGATCACTTCATTAAAATCTGTCCACTTTGGGCCTTAGAGCAGAAAAAGGCAAACTTTGAGAAGGGAAAAGACATCAAAAAGGATAAGTTTGTCCCCTCAAACAGAAGAATGACAACTCAAGAGGCAGATATGTCAATGAAGAGGGCCTTTGCAGCAATGGGGAATTCATCTGATGAAGAGTCTGAGGGTGATGAGACAAAAAACCAGTCTCTTCTTGCACTAGAACAAGAAGATGATTATGACTTTCTTGCCCTTGTAGCAGTGGAAACCAAGGAAGAAAAGGAAACCTGCAGATCACAAGAAACCATACTAGCACTCATGGCTGGATCAGATTCTGAAGATGATGAAGAAGATGACAATCAAAGCAAGGTAAGTTTTCATCACATCAAAGTAAATATTGAATCATATTCTAAAAGGGAACTAGAGTCCTTATTGAGTACTCTTATAGATGCATATCAGTCTGTCAATTCTGAAAGAGAACAAGTGATGGAGAACTATGCATCTTTAAGAGAAGTCAATGATAATCTTGAGAAACACAATCACTTTCTTCAAAATAAATTAAAAGAACAGATTAAAATCTCAGAGTTAAGTCACAAGGGCAAAAACTCTGCTAGTGAACTTCAATTAGCTCTAGAAGATAAACTAAAATTGTTAACCATAAAATATCAAGCTTTAACAAAAAGGAATAGGTTGTTACAAGAAAATCTTGATCATACCAAACTGGATCTGGAAAGAAATCTTAGATGGACCAGGTCCTCTGAAATTTTAACTCAGATTCAAGAAAAGCAAACCACTAGTCGAAGTGGGATAGGTTTTAAAAAACAGAATAATCTTGTGTCACACACTATTCACATGTCTAAAAGTTTATGCACTTATTGTGGAAACTCAGGTCATTTAAAGAATCAATGTAAAGCTTTATTTGAGGCTTTTCAGAAAAATGTTAAGTTCACCAAAAAGGAAAAGACTGATACGGCTAAGAATCTGGTTCGAAATAAAAATGCTCCAAATAAAAGGTTTTCTTATTTGCCTTTATGGGCTAGAAGAAATCTTATTCATCCTTTTACTCACATAAAGGGGCCCAAGCTAATCTGGGTTCCCAAGACTAATCTTTGACTAGTGTTTCAGGTGAAGGTAAGAGGGAAAAGGCGAACTTGGTACATGAATAGTGCATGCTCCAAAATCGTGCTAAAAATGGTAGAAAATTCCTCTCGCTCTTTGATTTTCAAGGAGGCAGTTTATTCCTTGAAAAGGATGAGAAAAATGAAAAAAAAAAGGTTGAAGAAAGTGACATGATATCAAACATCTTTGATGATGCAAATCTAGGGAACACTGCATATGAACCTGGTTCACAGCTAACAATCATTGATGCACCTGCAACATGAATTACTACTTATCTATGGTTCTGGAGATTGGGGGAATATTAGAGCAATCGAGACAGTAAGAGTATGGCACACCTTTGGGGGAACTTTGTTGTGTGAACATGGTCCTTGTTGTTCATTGTAAGGTATTAAAAATTGACTAGGGTTGGTTCTCTGTGAATCAGCTTGAGATTCATTTGATCTGGGAGAATATGATGATGCGACATTCTTGTCAAGGCCTTGAATATGAAGAAATTGAGAAAAATCATTCAAAGCATGGTGTTATCGAAACAAGTTGATGCATTATCATGATTTCCTTTAATAATTGGCTAGTAAAAGAATAATCTTACGCTTGAGTAATTATACAATGAATATCTGCTAACTCAACCTCGTACTGTAACAGGTACACACTCAAGTCACATCTCAAACAATGCTTAGAAAGTTTGCGGATGTTATCTCTACTCTTTGCTAACACCATTAAGTAAATCACGGAGAAACACAAAAAAAAAAAAGGGGGAACCTGGTTTCTCTGTAATACTCAGGTATGTACCATCCTTTTTCAAATGCATTAATTTCCTGAGTTTGGGTCAAACATAAGCACTAATGAACCTGGTCGATCATCAAAAATTCAACTTTCATAAAGATCACCAAGAACCCTCTTTGACAATAAGCATCGTTCAATCCCAAACTGCTCTAATGATTAAAATCTCAGTATTGAAGTCACTCATGCTTTAATTTAGGGGGAACCTTGCTTTACCACCCACATCTGAACCAGGTTCACAAACTCCAAATTGATATTTCATCCATTCCAAGTGTATAACTTGTCTATCTCTCAGGGGGAACAATTCTCACAGAAATAAATTGTTGCTTGCTTTCATTATTGATAAACACATCTCTTTGTGCACCAAAATGTGATGAATCTCTTACTGGTAGTTGGTACTTCTTCAAAGTTGTCATCAAGAAAAAGGCTATCAAAAAAAAAAAAGGAAGAAAATCTTGGAGGAATGAAAATGTTACGGAGTAGAGTTAAAAAAAAAAGGGTGATGATGTATCTCATGCTTCTCTTGATGAAATTTCACATTCTAGGAAAACTGATCAGAATAAAGAAGCTGGTGCACAATGGGCATACTGAAAAAAAAAATTATCAATGGCAGTAAACATCCCTTTCTTCCTCACTTTAGTAATCTTTGTCCCAATCCTTATCCTAAAATTTTATACTCTTTTGACTCTTTGATGTGCTTATGTCTGTCTCATACTCATGATATTATATGTTTTTTATTAAGGGCATAAACTGGTACATATTTGTTTATTTTGTTTCTCATTGAAGATATTAATTGTGTATGAGTGTAAGATGACTAATATCCTCAGATTAACTAACCATTTTGTTAGCAGAAGTGTACTTGAAAGTGTTGCCCAAGTGGCTATGAGTTAAAAATGATATTGCACTTATTGAATGTTATTCGAGTTCTTTGGTTATTGATTTTCAATGATGCCAAAAGGGGGAAATTATATAATGTGGATAGACATATGCATAGTTTGTCATCATCAAAAAGGGGGAAATTCTTGGGGAATGTGAAAACATGAAGTTTGTAGTTTTGATGGATGACAAAGAATTGAAGTTTTTGGAAATCTGTTAACTAGATTGGGATGCATTTGAAGTACCATTGGGAGAAGGCAGGATTTTAACTTGTGCAGATATGTTCACTCAAACCATTCTTGCTGATTGTGGTATTCCCATGGAGTCGGAGCAGGTTGCAATTGCGTCTCCACGTACATCTGGTCATGTTGCTCAGTCACTCAGGGAACTTAAAGTAGCTGAAGAAAAGTATGTCACTCTTGAGTCAGAAAACCAGAAGTTACGTGCTGAACTTGACACTTCAAATGCTGAAATTCACAGGTTGAAGGATCAGTTAGTGCAGCAGCAACTTGATAACAATGCAAGAGTTGACAGAGTTCTGGATATGCTGGCTTCTGCTTCAACTAAGCCTGGTCAACCTTCACATTGAAAAAGCATCTTGTTTGAACCTGGTTCTCTTAGTTGTTTAAACTTATTATGCTCAACTGGCTGGGCTTATATTGTTGCTATGGATGTTGATTGGGTTTGTTTAGCCGCTGTTGGATTCTTTTTTATTTGTCAAAAGGGGGAAGAGTATTTGCGCATGCATCACACAGAAAGATTTCTTTGTCTTCATCAAAAAGGGGGAATATGATAAAATATGATGGAATCGATAATTCATGTTTTGATGATAGACAAGAAGCACAAATAATCAATAGCAAATGTACGCAGCAAAAGAAGCCAAGATCGAGTCCAAGATCGAGTAAAATGGGTCAGCCAAGTAATCAAGAAAATAGAGTTATTTGTCAAAGCCAAAAATAATATATTAAAGGTACAAGTTAATACAAATAAGGAAAACCTTAAATATATTATTAAGGAAGGAAGTTGTGTATAATAAGGATTCTAAATTAAAAAACAATCCTTGTTTAAATATAACTTTCTTACCTTATTAGTGAGGATTGTACAAGGCAAAAACTCTATAAGAAGGATACGAGGCAGAGGGAAAACTCACGACTTCACGCAGAGAACAAGAGAAAATTATTCATCAAACTGAGGTCTTCCAGATTGATAGGATTGCTACGGTCAAAACATTCTTGAGTGAGAAGGTTTTTATCGTGTAGAACTATTTGTCTTGTTTTTGTTATTAATTGTAGTTTACAGTTTATTGTACAAAGGGTGGGTTTGGCTCTTTGTAGGGTTGAGTGTTAGTAAGAGTTGTAACAAAAGGTGGGTTTGGCCTTTTGGAGAGATCGCTGGAGTCAATCGAGGGAGTAGTAGAGATAAGGCTTTTGATTATTGAGTTGTAATCACAAAATCTTATAGTTGAATTAATAAAACGAGGTTTTTCCTTCCTTGAGTGAGGAAGGTTTTTAATTCAATAAGTGTTTGTGTCTTTACTCTGTCTTTACTTAAAAGCAACTTACACGAACCTGGTTCGTGTTCTGGGTAAGGTTTCTTCAATTATTAATTCATTCTATTACGTTCGATGGATCGAAAAATAAATTCGGGGAATGAAAAGCATACTTTTAGCCTCAAGAATAGTGAAAAACGAGTAGAAATCGCCTAGGTTATTCTTTAGCTAAAAGTCAAATTGTGCATAATGAGGTCATTTAGGGGTTTATTAATGACTTTAACTAGCATCCTGCTCGCTACAGCGACACCCATCGCGCCAAAACGGCGATGCCAGAATCCCCCGCTAGGGCGGGATTCTTGGACCAATGAGCTCCCTCAAGAATTTTCAAACTCCCATTTCACAACACCTCTAACCCACGGCCCTAAGAAAATGTCATTTATGCTAAGTTCGATTCCCGGTGATCTACTCACTTAAATACAATTTCTAAAGTCGTACGTGTTCGTTAACGAGTTATCTAACACCTCATGTAACCGCATTCATAATTATGTTACCTGATTGCTACAAGATTTTCCTACACCTTAAAGTCTCCAATTTCCTTCAAATTTGGACATAATTGAAAAAATTCAAATACTACTAAAAAGTTTTACCTGTCCCAATTCTTTCCCGTTGACTTTTCTATAATGACAGAAACCGATCATTACACATGCTCTTAATGATTAAGATTTGAATTATTAAAACTGATCGGACATAAAAGAACAAGCAAATCCTAATAACTATGATCTGATAATCAAATTTAAGCGCTTTAATAATGCCTCATAGTTCTTTACACTAATATATTTATATTGATTGCATTAGGGAAAAACAATTATCAAAATAAAAATCTTGTCAACCCAAAATAGGAGAACATTTGACAAGATTGTCTAACTATTTGCATTGTCATATGATCGTGCCAAAAACTTTTGATTACTGTTATTTCTTTTATTTTATTAAGTTATACGATATTACTTTTTATTAATATATTTTGAAACAATATATTTAATATTTAAAATATCTAATTATATTATTTTTATTTATCCCTATTTAAAAATGTATAATAACATAAATACTATTATAAATTTTGAAATAACAAGGTATAATTTATTTTATACTTTTTAATTTTTTGTCAATTTAAAATTATATATAATACAAATTAAAAGAGAGGAATATTACATTATGGCAAAGAAGAGATTGAGAAGCCACCCACCTTATGTACTGTTTATGATCTTTTGATTTATTTTTCTTGATGATTTTATAATAATTGAATTAAACTAGACAATATAGGCCCCAAATTATGTCTGCTTTAGTGAAAAAGAAACAGAAAGTAGAAGAAAAGAAGAAATAATAATATTCTCTTTTTATTAGCTCAATTTGTCAGCTTGCGATTTGTCTGGTTTAAAAAAGTTGGCTAAGTGATAATATTATAAATCTTTTATAAATAAAAAATGTAATTCATTTAATAATAATTTATAAATAACATATTTTATTTGTTTGATTTCTTATGTCCAACTATGTTATAAATGAGATTATTCGTGTACTCTAAATTATCACAAAAATATTTTATGTTAAACTAATAAATTTTAGATATATATTTTTTTATACAGATGTCTATTGGTTGAATATGATTGAATGGTGTAAATTTTATATTTTTAATTGGTAAAATTAAAAATATTTGTTTTGACATAAATACGGAGACATGAAAATATTTATGCTAAAGTATTATGTTCACTTTTTTCAGTTTCTTAATAATTTAGTTTTATACCTTATTGCTATTTTTGTTTTTGGCCCTTGGACGATAATTTTTAAACATTTGCAGGTAGTTGCATCTTCTGAATATATCTTTGCAGTGTATGAAGGTGTGATAAGATACATTGTTTATCTTGAGAGAAAAACTTGTTCATGTGGTAGATTTCAACATGACGAGATACTTTGTGCACACGCAATGACTGTTTCAAAAAAGAAGAATATTAAAAATGTACACCTCCACTGCTCTGATTACTATAAACTTGATGCATTAACAAACACGTATGCAGCTACAATAGAACCACTGTCATACAAAAGTGATTGGATAGCTCCGGAATCTATTATGGGAGAAGTCGTCTTGTCACCAAGATACTAAAAAATGCCTGGAAGGCCAAGAAAAAAGAGGAAGAAAAATTCAGATGAAAAGATAACCACAAACACGAACTGTTGTGGACAGTGTGGACAGGAAGGTCACAATAGAAGAACATGTACTTTCTTCCCAAAAGATTCTTGAATTTGCTTCTTAGAAGTACTTTTATGCTTGTCTAATAATTCTCAAATTTGATACTTTAAGAAGTAATTTCAAATTACTATTTTATGATGCAATAAATGAATAATGTTATGTTTTGAAATCTGGCAATATTTTTTTATTAATAATTTATGATAAAAATTGATTTGGTATACATTGAAGTGTGTCTGATTATTTATTATCTATTAATTTTGTATGTGATAGAATAATAGTGCCAAATAGTTGTGAGGTGTGCCAAAGTTAAAAAAAGGCAACATGGAAAAAATGTATCATTTGAATCAATTATATATCATATACATACTATCTTCTTCTAAGTTTTGTATCTACTAATAATAAAGTATCGAAAAGTGTATCTTTTTATCAATATTATATATCATATACATATAATTTTGATACTTGTAGACGCAATTGTGTTTCATGTACATAAAAACTTTTTGGAAATATAATTTAGAAAAGGTTAGAATAATTTTAGTACAAATTTTGTTTTTTTGACACATACTATCTTTGTAACGATATGTGCCAAAGTTAAAAGAGATAAGATGTAAAACATGTTATTTGGATCAATTATATATCATATACATAATATGATCTTCTAAATTTTGTATCTACTAATAATGAAGTATCAAAAAAAGTAATTTTTTACATATGTGGACGCAATTCATGAGTTTCATGCACATAATAGTTTACAAGAAATTTAAAATCATATTAAAATAAGTAAGAGTAATTTTAACATAAAATTTGTGTATATGATACTTAATATCTTTGTAACTTTGGCATAAAATAATAAAATCGTATCAATCTGAAATTTTTACCTATGTATCATATAGATAATATTATGTATCATATAGATAATATTATGTATCATATACATAATATTATGTAAGTGAAAATTATTTAGTATCACCTTATAAGATGTAATTTGTACCATGTTGTGTGAATAATATAATTTTGTCATTTGAATAACACAATTTTGTATCATATACCTAATAATTTTGATAAAAAATTTTGTATCGGATTCACTGTAGTAAAAGCTGCAGGGATTTGTATAATACTTAAAATATACAGAAATTAATAAGGTATTAAAATGCATTCAAAACTAATTTAAAAGCGACAGTGGACATAAAATTTCTTCAAATTTAGAAGAATTAATTACTTAGATATATAATGTTGACCTGGAATACTCCAAAGCACTTAATGTATCTTCAAAATAATAATATCATATCTTCACTGTAAGTCAGTAAATAAAATATTGTTCTACATTAATCACTTCATCATGTGTCAATGGAATGGAAACACCATTTGGCCTCATAAGATCATCATTCAAGATATGGTATCCCGCCTTAGTCTTGTCGGTTCCATATTTCCTTAACAGTGTTGCATATCTTGAGCGAAGATAGTCACCTCGAAAAGGAATCGACAGGACCTTGAATTTGTCACTTAGAAATTCAGCAAAAGCAGCTACATATGTTCTCCAATCGCTGCAAAGACAAAGAATATACATTATTAATTGAATGAAATGTGTAAGTAATGCCTCGAGAAAATTTCACTTGTAAGTCAGTTTATAGATTACTATACTATTCCAATAGAGGTTGCTTTGGAATATGTTTAATTAGATATTTCACATTCTCCAATTCCATAAAGATAAATGATGTTGATTAATCACTAAATTGATAAATTATGCATACATAACTAAAGGGAAATACCATAATTGATTCACAATATAATGTTTCAGATCATTTTATACTTAGTACACTAACAATGCATGACTGATACACAAAATCATATTACTTATGTATATACACTGACTTCTATTTAAATATGATACAAAATGTTAACTATCAGATATGTTATATTCTTTATTCGCATCATTCATGTTCATATCTACGAATATGATATATTGTGACAAAAAATAACCTATATATCATTCTGTGAAATGAACACCTATCTTAGAAACAATTCTAAACATACAAAATTTGCCTGAAACTAGTCTTTCATCTACAAATGTAAAACAAATACTAATGAAGGACAATGAAACCTTAATACCAACATTTGATAAAATATTAGTGTTTTTGGTAGAAACTCAAGATTTCTATATATACAAAGAAACTTTGTTTTTCAACAATGTGTTTCATCTACAAATGTAAAACTTATACTCAATATCAACATTTGGTAAAATATCAATGTTTAAATTCCAGATTTCAATATATATAATAAAATTTTATTTTTCACAATGTCTTTCATCTACAACAGTAAAAATTATACTCAAACCCAAACAATCAGTGTTTCTAGGTAAAAACTTCAGATATCAATATGCACTATAAAAATTTATTTTTCAACAATGCCTAATTTATAAGAAAAAGAAAAACATATAATAGGTAATGTGATCGGAAAATGGAAGGTGCAACCTTTCTACCTCTTTTCTTTTTAATTTTTGCATCCTTTGCTTTAAATGGTGCCGTCACTTCTTTTTTTATTTTTTCTTCGTAGAAGTTTGATTCGCCATTAATGTCGGTGCATGAAGCTTTTAGACCTCTGTTCTGTCAAGTTGGGGTCTTCTGATTCAAAATTTTGATATTGGTAGGTGTTATTCTTTGGGAAATCCCAATATTAAAAGATGGATGATCCATTTTGTCAACTGATACAATATCAATTGAAACACAGAATTAATTCTGAAAGAAAATGAAGAAGAAGATAATACCTATTTTGAAATTTGGACTGTTGAATCGTCTGAAAATCAAATTACTTTGAATCCGATAACTAATTTGGTAGTGGGAGAGATTAGAGGTGAGATTTCGGGAATGAGAAAGGTGGGTTTGGTTTCTTTCAAAATTAAGTATCCAGAATTAGAGAAATTGTGGGAAAGTAGGGATTTTTTAATTTTTATAAAAGAGTAGGGATGAAATGATAATATGTAAACATATGTAGTGTAGTTTAGTATTTTTTCCTAAAAACTACTAGAAACGAATGATTGATTATTCTTCATTTTAACGGAAAAGAGGCAACAAATGACTTTTAGTTAATATTGCTTTTATTTTTAAAATTTAAATCACATTTTATTTTTCTATATACTTAATTTCCTATTTTATTCTTGTAAATAATTGGGGGGAAAAAGGAGATTTTTTTCTGCTCTTGCAAAAAACTAAGAAGATTAGAGTGTAAATCATTAAAAATGATAGGATAATATGTAAGTCATAAAAAAATCAAGTATATTACGGGTGCAAATCACAAATTACTCCATAATTTTTGTACAAATTAAATTTACAAGAAATTATGATGCATTGATTAAAAAATATTGTGAAAAGTATAGATATGTATATGCATCAAAAGTTCCAAGTGCAATAAGCCCTCCTCTATATGATGAGGTTGGTTGTGCCATAATATGATCATATATTAACATAAATTAAACTCGAGTCTCTTAAAAGTAAAGCAAGTCGTATAACAAAAGATGACAAGCCTCCAGTGATGAATAAATTACACAAGTAATATGTGTTACATGTAAACAAGAAATTCCAAGAAAATGAACTAAAAACTATGTTTGAAAATAAAAAAGAAGAAGATAATATTAATAAATAAGAACTAGGGTTGACAATCCAATCTTCTTATTTTACTAAAACTATGATATTTAGTTAGTTAAAATGGAAAAGTAACATATTCTATTGAATCGTTTGGTATAAAAAATAAACAAACAACTTTGAGTTTTGGGTATAAATTTCCTCTTTAATTAGAGTTTTAATAGATGTATTAAATAGTTTGGATGAAGCAATGAGGACCATATAAATAATTGAAATGAATAATTCAATTTGATTAGAATTGAGGCGTGATAACTGTCGTTCATTAGCGTACCTTCTGTTTGGAAGATGTCTCCTCGTGCTAACTTTGATCGGTTATGAAGGAAAAAGAACATAATATTTTACGACAACTCATACTATTGTAATTTGTCATGCAAATTTTGAAATTATGTTTCACCTTTAAAGGATGAAACTTGGTCAGGCAAAAGTTTTCCAATAATACATGTTTAATAGATTCTTTAATATATATAATAATCCGAACTAGTATTTTAACAAACGTTTTCGGGGCTTTGAAATTAAATTATAAATCATTGAAAGGTTTACTTTTCCTTATTTTTATTAGTAATAAAACTATAAATTGAATATGCATGAGAGTACGCCCTGTAGATCCATCGAACCAACATCCCGTGTCTCGAAGCTTATGCCTCGCCCTATACAGTACAAAACGCCCCCTCCTCTGCCCCAGTGGCGCCCCGAGCCTACACTTTCGATGTGGCCGGCACTCGAAAACCATTGCTGGCATCAAGCAGCCCCTTGGTCTGGCTTCCTTTACTCACCGAAAGACTTAAAGACAAGAGAATATAACTCAAGGAATAACTAAAAAAGATAACTTAGCCAAAACGGCAACTTAAGTCTTAAACATATACAACTAAAATGAATAAGACGAAAGAACTTATACTATCTATCTATGAAGCATCTAATATAAAGATGGATGTTGGGACAGGACCCCCAATCATTCTAACAATTGAAAACTAAAAACAATAAATGAATGATAAAGATATCCTCCGGAATGAAGGGAGGCTCATCAACTGACTCTAAGTTGCTCATTGGATCAACGGTACGCCGAATGTTGATCCTCGTTACCTTCGTTTGCATGATAAGACGATGCAGGCCAACTGACATCAGTACATTGAATGTACGAGTATGTGAGTTGGAATGCTAAAACAACTTAAGCTTGAAAGCGAGTAAGAATGAAACACTTATCTTGGCTTTGTTCAACTCGTGGATACTCAACTCAATATAAATCAGTAAACACACACACACACACACACACACATGTGTGTATATATATATATATATTTAAAGCAATTGAAAACAATCTTAGTTCATTAAATATAAAGCAATAACAAATTTCACTTTACTCATTTAAAGTAGTAATATAACTTCTTTGGCAGATTCTCTAACCGACATCATCACTACGAGCGTAAGTGATGGTACAACATTTTACCTCAGGCTGCCGAGGACCATCCTATACCTTTTTATCGGTATAGGACCTTACTTAACTTAGTGGATCAACTAACTTAATTTAAGTGATCATCTACAAAGTTTGATCCTTCAATGCCCATGATAGCTACATGGTTTATGGAGACTTAAGTTATTTTGAACTCGCATTCCCCATATCGATGGTCAATACTATTCTCAAAAATATACTTAGCTCATGTGTTTTTAAAACAACTTCTTTCTCTGGGTTGAGATAATTGCTCGACATTTAGCTTTATAAGCTCTCTTGGAATCAATGTTCCCTTTTTCTTACTCTAAACTCTTTTGGAAAATCTTAGTTCCTCTTATCTTAAATGTGAAAAACATTTATAAACTCTTAGGGAATACTTAGTTCCCTAGTAGCTTTTGAGAAATGAACTCAACTCTTTATTCTTTACTTAGCTTGAAACTTAAGTCTTAAAACAACTCTTAGGGAATACTTAGTTCCCTCATAAATTTTTGATAAATGAGATCAACTCTTTACTTGTTACTTAACTTGAAACTTGAGTTTTAAAACAAAGTTAAAACGTTGTTAAAGACCCTTGAGAACTCTTACAAACTTTGTTTTGACTTGCTTCTTAACTTCTAGATTTGACTATTAATTTCTTTGACTTTGATCTTAACTTTCCTTGAATTGGGTTATGGATTCAAGGTTCATGATCTCATGTTTATAGATGATTTCATGATGTTTAGATGTACCTTAGAATGTTGGAATCAACTAACAAATTTTGGTACATCACTAAGGAACTAGTACGAAAAAGTGGAGAAAGAATGGGGTGAACTACCCTCCTTGACGCTCTGAGAGGCGTGGGGCGCCTGACCCAAAACTTCAGAGGCCAAGTTGGTGCGCTCTGTCTGGCGTGGCTCCCCAAAGACCTATGGACAGATTTTTTTATGTGGGGCTATGAGAGGCGCAGCACCCCAACCCCTATACCTAGGTGTTCTCAACTTTTCTCCTCTTTTTCATCTCTAAACCCTCTTAACTTCCATGGTTATTTCCCCAAACACTTAGGATAATTATTATCCTCACTACCCAATAAATTTAACTCGAAAAACAATCCTAAAACCTAATCAAATCAACACTAGGCATTCAACAACTCAACCAACAAGAATTCGACAATGTTCTTAAAGAACTTCAGATATTAACATGTAAACAACTAATCAACCACTGTATTGAAACAAGTTTGGTGTGTGGGTGGAGTGCCCAACACTAAATTATCTCACATACCTTTATAGGGATCACCCCCCACGAATTCCACTCGCAAAGCTTGACGTTCTTGGCAAATACTTGACTTCTCTCTACCTTCCTCTTCTTTTCTCTCTTCTCCAAGCCCTATGCGTGATTCTTATTTTTTTCAAACTGAACTAAATTTATCTTTTACCATAATGAATCTCTAAAAACAAATTAATTAAATTAGGTAAGGAAAATACAACTTTGCCCTTTCCAAATCCGCATTGGATTTTCCTTAATACAACAACCCAACTTTCGAAAGACATATCTGACTTATATGATTTCAAAATAAACTCGATGGTGTTGAAAAAATTATTCTAAGGATTTTCCAACCATATATGGAACTAATTCTAGTTCATCCTGAGCTAGGAATTATGATCCTTTGAAGTTGACCAAAAACTCACTTTTTAACTTACTTAAAATTTCTAGATTTCTCTATTCTTTCCAAATTTCAGTAAGTGTAGAGCCATTCTATGGAATCTGTCATATATCCTATGATTTGTCATGTTCACTCGTAGATCAAGCTTTAAAAACTTAAATTTTCCAAAAACTCAACTTCTACGATTTCCCGTCTACATCCCATAAGACTTCTTATTGTCCGTAGATAGGACTCATAGTTATGTATCAATGCCAAAAATTGAACTTTTTTTTTAATTCAAACTTTTCAATTTTTTAAAATGTTACTTTGTCTTTGGGTTATATTTTGTAATATGACTTTATCTGAAGTTAAAATACTTTTAAACATTTAAAATAAAATTAATGATATATTGTACGCAAAATATTCATCACGGAGTTTGGGCCTACATTAGATCACAATAATTAACAAGTTCAAAATTTAAAAGACATAAACAAACTACTATGTATCATAAATTAGAACAAAGAAAGTAAAATATATTATTAAAAATTACATTAAAATATTATAAATCATAATAACTAATAACTTTATATCTATAAAAACTCATTAACAAATTAGTTGACTCTCCAATTTCTATCCCTATCATGGAAGTTGAGATAAAATGTTATATGGTAGCACGGTTCTTGTGACCATATATAATAAGAGAGTTTGAGGTGCCTAAAAGAGGTAATAAGTAGACATGCCTACTTTGATATCTAAGGACTCGTGTGGTAGAATGTATAAAAATAATATAAAATAGGGTGCATTAGCAATGCTTGCATTGGTAGTGTTGACATTAATAATGTTTGAAATAGTTATGCAAATATTATTTCTTATACACTGTTTGGTTTGATGTATTAGAAATAACAAATCTTGCATAATTTCTATTTAAAAAATATGTTTACAAAAATATCTTTTACAATTTATTTATTTTTACACTTCCTTGCAACAAAGTTCTTTGCTAAAACATCATTAACTCCTCTTCTTCTTCTTCTTTTCAAAAATAATATTAAACAAATGTACTATTTGAGTCAAAATATTTTTGTAAAAAGTTGGCAAAAAAAAATAAATTCTCAAATTTACGTCCACAATTTTTTTTATTAAATTATGTTGAAATTCGATTTTTTTTGTGAAAAAAAAAATTCTTAACAGGCCATAAAATGCATTAAAACACTAACAAATTAAAAGACATTGAAAAACAAATAAAAATAAAAATATATGACAAGAAATATTAGAAAATGCTTTAAAAGGTTTTGAGGATAATTTTGTAATTATTTAATCAAACGTAAGTGTTAAATAGTATGTATTACTAATACCTAAAATTATTTAATATTAATAATATGTAACTTAATACAAAATAGAGTGTATAAACAATAATTATACTTGACTAGAAACAGCATATCAAATAAGATATTATTACTAATATATGCTAATGCATACATTACATTTTCTAATAAGCGCTACCAATTAATGATGATCCATAAGAGTATTTTCGTCATTTCAATAAAAAATGTGTTATATTATTGTAGTTGCTTTTCACTCTCTCTTTCATGGCCACGTGGCTATCTACCTCTGTGGTATTTATGTTAAAAAGGTTGAAGGTAATTTAAACTTTTATTTAACTTTGAGTATTTAATAATTATGAAAAAAATTAAAATATTATAAATTATAATAATTAATATATTAAAAGTGTATTAAAATTTTAATCGACTTTTGAAAAATTTACTTGTGTTCTTGCGACATAGGAGATAACTAATATTATTTGAATTTAATACTTTTCTAAAAAAACAAAACATAATATGATATGATATAAATAACTAAAACGTTTTTTTGAAAAAGTCTATGTCTAAAAAATATTTTTAAAGGAAAGCTTTTTTTGATTGGTTGTCTAATATGTAGTTGATCTGTAAATCTAAAAAAAAGTTTCGGGATATTTGCTGGAGTTTTTGTTTGTTTGTTGGACTATTCTCTTTATGATTTTAATTAAATCTTCTCTCTTTATACTTTATATCTAATGATGATGACTCCTTGAATTAGATGGCCTTCAGCCTTTTTCACATCATTGCTCGTCCATTTTAGTTGTTCTGTGCCTAAAAAAATATATAATAATAGGTATATGCATTGATTGGCTTAGCCCCATTTTATGTCTAATTATATGATACAATTTATCAATTTTCTATTTACGAATGTACTAACAAATATATATTAATAGGTATATGCATTGATTGGCTTAGCCCCATTTTATGTATAATTATATCGATACAATTTATCAAATTTTTATTTACGAATGTACTAAATTAATAATATTATTGAAAAAATTATACGGTTAAATAAATTTATACTATTTAATTAGTCACTATAGATATAGCAAAATCATTATTATCCTTTAAAAATAGGGAAACTTTTGCATTTACACTAAACTATTAGTTCAAAATAAATGTTATACTTATAGTTTCATTTAATTTCAATTTTGAGCAAATTTCTTGCCATTTTTCTCTCTCCCCTCTCTTTGGAGTCTTGCTCGCCAATCTCCTCTTTTTCAGTCATCTCTCCTTCACATCTCTGACTTTATAGAAACGTCATGTGTGCTTGGGTTTGTATATATAGAGAGAGACCGTATATAAAAATATAAATACACATTTCGTTGTTCTATGTACTTATAATTATACAAAAAAAATATTTTTTTGTCCAGTTCTCTTTTGTCTTTATCTCTCTATTATAAATACAAATTATACAAAATTATTATTTGTGATTATATAAAACGAGAGAGATCTGATATACAAATATTTAACTCAATTAAATTGTATAAGAATCCGTTTGGTCATGCGATATAATATCGTGACATGATATCATAATATGAAATCATGAAATGAATTTGAAGTTTTATTTGGACATGTGATATGAAATTTTTGTGTTATTTAATTTTCTCATAAACATAAGAATCTTATAAGTTGTAAAACTATTGAAATAGCCTCAATTATTTATTCAATCTTAGTGAATAAACAAAAAATTATAAAATTGCATAATAATTATTACAAAATTATTTGTTTCCACTTTAGTATCTGTATTATCAAACTTTAATTGAATAAAAGAATTGAATATAACTTGTAGTGAACTAGTCTTACATGTACTTATCCACATAATAATGACACTTTCCTAACATTTAATTTGCATTTCTCAATCATGTGATCGAGAAGATGAACCAACAATGTTATTTGAGTCATTGTTTTTGTTAATATCATCCATAACTATATTTTCATGATCATAGATCATAAATATTACATTACTTCTTTTTGCAAATAATTGTGTACCACTGCGCAAGTTGTGACAAATTTCACTTATGTGTCAATATCATAATGACCATGCCTTGTTTCATTATTTTGAATCTATTTTTTCAAGCTCCAAAAGTCCGTGGGGTTATTTTAATAAAAAAAAAACTTTGGATCAATTTTTGTGTTAAAAAGTCTCAAATCATGATATCAAATTTTCATGTAATTACATATCATGATTTTTGGAAAATATAGTATTATATTTCATGATATAGAATCATGAGATGGAATCAGCATGAAATCGCATGTCCAAATGTTGATTTCATATCGTAATATCGTATCGCACGGTTAAACACATACTAAGAATTTAAATTTTATGCAGAATACAAACATAATCATTTATACATCTGTTTTCTCTCGCTTACCTCTCTCCTCTCTCTTTCAATATCGCTCGTCACTCTAACCTAACACGGAGAACATGCACATATACAAATACAATTTTCATATACACAAATAAATGAACGCCAATTTATACAAACGACCATAATTTGTGTAAATTAAATATTTCATAGCAAACATACTTTGACTATAAAGTAGAGATAATAAAATAAAATTAAAGTTATAAAATATTAATATAATTTTTATATTTGGTATTGCTAAAATTTAGTCGTATGAAAGAAGTAATATGAATGGAGGGAGTACATTTTATTAATTGTGATTCCACTCACGTGGCTAGTTCAAATACTATGTGTGCTGTGAACTGTCCCTCTCCAAAGCTCTAGCAAAGTTTTCCATTAAAATATGTGCCTCCCTCCCCATCAGTTTTCCACCGTCTTCACTACTTTCTTCTCTGGCCCTCTTTTTCTTGAAAGTTGAAACCCTGGCCTCCCTCGAACTTGTAAGTTTTTCTCTTCCTTCTTTCTTCCATTGTTTATGTAAAATCTTTTGTCTAATTAGGACACTACTCTATTAGTATATTCACTTACAATGGGGTTCTATTACTGTCTCTGCTGTTCCCTTTTCTTGTTTTTTTCTTCTCTACCAACTTGCTGCTTCTTTTAATCTTTTTCGTTGATTCACAACATATTCTTTTTTTGTACTCAACTGTTTCTGTTAGATAATCCCATAAAGATTGCATCTTTGGAAAAAGAACTTGTCCCCCTCCTTTAGAACAATATAAAGTGGATAATAACATGTCCTTTTTTTTGCTGAATCTTTGATTAACCAGTCTGTGTTTGCCTCTTTTGTCAAAAGTTGGGTGAAAACATTGAATTTCTAGTTTCTCTACAGTTATATTTACTCTATTATTGCATTGTGTGACCCTTTCTTCTTTCTCATTCTTCAGGTGCTTGATGTTTAACTTGGCTTTGGAATGGATGCAAATGGTAAAGCTGTAAAATTTAGTGGGGAGATTGGCATGGCAGAGAACAAGAAACCCCCCAGTGATGTGGTTGTCATGATCTCTGGAGATGAAAGAGATTCTAACAGTTCTGTTCGACCACCAACATCAACAGTTGATCCCCCTATAGTTTCCCAGATTCCAAGGACTGTGCAAGTGAATGATTCCTCACCTGAAATTTCAAGGTATACTCCAACCCCAAGCCCAAGCGCCAACAAACCACCCAAAATCCCAACTAATGAAACTCTCAGTCGGCGAAAATCGTTTGCCAGCTCTGCATTTTCAAAACCCAAGTCAAGATTTGGTGAACAATCTCTACCTATTGATGCCAACATGTTTGATGAACAACCTGAGCCAAGTGCAAATTCCCCTTATAGAAATGTATCTAACCGTGCTTCACCTACTGCTAAAATGGGTTCCACTGATACATTTAAAGAGACTACAAGAACAGTATCTATATCAGTAACCCCAAGAACACCGTTAATGGCATCACCGGGTGGTTTTGGAGGAATCGATGAAGATGAGGAGATATATAAGAAAGTGAGCTCAAGGAATAAGTTGAAGTATAACAAATTTAAGACAAAAGTTCTGATTGAATGGCTGGTGTTTCTTTGTCTTTTAGGATGTTTGCTTGCTAGTCTATTGGTTAAGAAGTTTGAACACTGGAAACTTTGGGATTTGAAGATCTGGAAGTGGATTGTCCTTGTTATGGTGACCTTTAGTGGCATGTTGGTTACTAAGTGGTTTATACATTTTGTTGCCTTGTTGATAGAGTTGAACTTTTTATTGAGGAAGAAGGTGTTATATTTTGTCTTTGGTCTAAAGAAAAGTGTTCAAGTTTGCATTTGGTTTGGCTTGGTTCTTCTCACATGGGTTCTGCTTTTCTCAAATGAGGAACGGTCACATTCCACTGAGAAGGTTACTAATTTTATTACATGGACTATAGCAGCTTTACTTATCGGATCATTCTTGTGGCTCTTGAAGACTTTGCTGCTAAAGATTTTGGCTGCCTCCTTCCATGTCAATACATTCTTTGATAGGATTCAAGAATCAATCTTTCATCAGTATATTCTACTGACCCTATCAGGACTTCCAGTTATGGAGTCTGCTCAGATGCTGGGGAGATCAAACAGTGTTGCCAGTCAATTCAGTTTCCGCAAAACACTGAAGGGAAAAGATGGGAAGGAAAAGAAGGAAAAGGCGGTAATTGATATTAATAAGCTTCATGAGATGAAGCGAGAAAAGGTCTCTGCATGGACCATGAAAATGTTAGTTGATGTAATATCTAACTCAGGACTTTCCACTATCTCTGGCTCGTTAGGTGAAAATGATTATGATATAGGATGTGAGCAAACGGATAAGGAGATCAACAATGAGGAGGAAGCAATTGCTGCTGCCTACCACATCTTCAGGAATGTCGCACCGCCTGGTTCCAAGTAAGAAAACACTAGCATTTGAAACATCACTATGATGTTTCAATATGTCACATCCTAAGTAAATATCCTGTAACATTCTTTTATTTAGTGTCATCTCTCTTGATTCACATAATTCATTTCCGTGTGTGTAGGTACATTGATGAGTATGACCTTAAGAGATTCTTGATTAAAGAAGAGGTCGATATTGTATTCCCCATGATAGATGTGGCAGAAACTGGACAGATTGATAGGAAAGCATTGACGGAATGGGTGGTATGCTCAGTACTTAATCATTTTTTTTGGATTATGCTCTACAATTTGATGTAAAAGAATCTAAATCAGTTGGATTTAGGGTGCACCATGCTCATATTGTTTGAGTTTGCAATAACTTTTGGCATGATTTAAACTAGATCCATTTCATCTGGTGTTTAATTACTAAAATGATACAGAATGTTGGGATCTAGAAAATAAAACATAATAATAATTCTGGACTTTTTTCTGGTGATTAGTGTAGCACAATTAGAGCTCTCCTGTTTACGTAATCGCATCATGCACATGAACTACATAATATAACTGCTTTCCTGCAAGCACCTCACAAGACAGGAGAGCAGCCATCTAAGTGAATAGAAACCATCATCCGGTGTTGATTAAATGTCAAATGTATGAGTACTTCCTATTGACTTTGCTAGGTCATTCGTTGGATTAATGAGATCGTCATGGAATGAGTATTTATCATTTTTGACATATCAATCATTTTTAGTTTTTGGCATATCAATGTCTTGCAGGTCAAGGTTTATCAAGGACGCAGAGCTCTATCACATGCTTTGAATGATACAAAAACTGCTGTAAAGCAATTAAACAAGCTTGTGACATGTATTTTGATTGTCATAATAATCATCATCTGGCTCCTCTTGGTGGGTATAGCGACTACTAAAGTGCTTGTCTTTCTGTCGTCACAACTCGTGGTAGCTGCTTTTATTTTTGGGAATACTTGCAAGACTATATTTGAAGCTATCATATTTGTATTTGTGATGCATCCTTTTGATGTTGGCGATCGATGCGTCATTGATGGTGTTCAGGTAATGTCTGCTAATTGCATCTTCTTGCTGTTTTGCATTTTCTTCTTTGTTAATTCACACTTTTATCTTGCAAATTGACAGATGACTGTTGAAGAAATGAATATCTTGACCACAGTATTCTTGAGGTTTGATAACGAAAAGATATTCTACCCAAATTCAGTTTTGGCAGTCAAGCCAATCAGCAACTTCTACAGAAGTCCTGATATGGGTGATAACTTTGAGTTTTCCGTTGACTACAGAACACCTGTGGAAAAGATAGGAGCTTTAAAAGAGAAAATCAAGAGGTAAATAGAAAGTTCTTGCATCTTTTTCCAGTATCTGCAGTTGATTTGCATTTGAAAGTTATTAGGAGAAAGACACGGCATTCATAATTAACGATATTGACTGCTATATCAGTTTGTAAGATATAGTTTTTGATAAGGGTAAGTGCTTCCATAAATTAAAGCTAGTCTAGCTAGAATCTGAACATTCAATGTTGAAAATTCATCTTAAGCCCTGTATTTCTCTAACTGTAGAAAAGCGGTTTAATACTAGGGGTCTTTCCACACTTACTGGAAACCATGAATCTAAGATTTGGCTTAGGCTTTATTCTCCAGCAACTACCATTAATTTAGTATTTGAGCTTAGGCTTTATATTTCAAGGGCAGTTAGTTTAAGGTTTAAAGTTTTGAGGAAACATATTACAGTTTGGACATGAGATGTTGATTAGTGTTCCTCCCATGACAAAACTGTAACGTGTTCAAAGACGATGCAAATCGTCAGCTTGATGGTAGATAAGGATATCTTATGTGTATAAGTATTGCCCCTATATTCCTTTTCATAAAAAGAAAAGTATCATTATTGCTCTATACTCCTACTCATAAAAAGAAAAGAAAAAGTATTTCCCTATACCTTGTGATTATTGAGATGGATGTGTGGACATACTTGGAGAGACATGATTAAAAATGGAGATATTTGAGATAAGGTGAGAGTGACTTCCATAGTGGACAAGATGAGGAAAGTGAAGCTAAGATAGTTCAGGCATGTGAAGAAGAGATGTACAAATGCCCTAGTGAGAAGATGTGAGAGTTTGGCCATGGTAAGTCTAAGGAGAGGTAGAGGTAGGCCAAAGAGTACTAGGGAGGTGATTAGGCAAGACATGTTACACCTGTAAGGCTGCAACTTATTGAGGACGTGGAGGATATGAAGGTCGAGGATTAGGATAAAAGGTTAGTAGGTAGTCGAGCATTGTCTAGATTTCCTTGTCAATATTATTATTATGACTCTTCTATTATCTTATTCTTCGATATTTATTAGTACTTGTTGTTTCCGTTGCTTCTTCCTTTGCTTATGTTAGTCATATTATTTCTTGTTGCTATTGTTCTTTTCTCTATTACATCATCATGACTTGTTCACCTTTCTTGTTATTGATGTATCAGGTATTTAGAGAAAACCCCCCAATATTGGCATCCAAATCATAGTGTGGTGGTGAAGGAGATTGAAAATATGAACAAAATAAAAATGGCTATCTTTTTCAATCATACGATGAACTTTCAGAACTATGGCGAAAAGAACAGACGGAGAACTGAACTGATCCTAGAAATGAAGAAAATGTTTGATGACCTGAATATAAAATATGATCTTCTTCCTCAGGAAGTTCATCTTGTGGAACAGAGAGGACACTAGATGACTTTATTGTAAGTGTAGCTTCCACTGCAAAAGGTTTTCATTTACATTTGTTTGACCAATGAACTCCTGGCTCTGCAATGCTGAAGACTGATATTTGTAACATTAAAAGTTTCGTCTGCTAATATTTTTTGATGAAATTATGTTGCAAGGTATTTATCCTTTGTCAGTTTTCACAAATTTGGTTTCTAATGATTTTTACCAACTCTTGTGTTTTTTGAGTGTTAGTGGGCAGTGGAGCCAGAAGAGCACTTATTTCTTTCTTCTTTTCTATGTTTGCTTTCAACTCTTTTTTCATGTTTCAAACTAGTAATGAGCATCTCTGTGATGGATAACATGCAACTGAGTTTTTGTTGTGAATTTGTACGACAACAACTAATATTAGTCAGTGGGTGACAGTAATGTATCCTAATTAATATATGCAAAAAAATAACTATACTTGTATGGGCCTTCTTTAAAGTTCACTTTACTTCCCTCTTGATCTGTACAACATTTAAACAGCCTGTGTAGTGTTGTTCTTCTAAGCAGATCATTGCACCTCAGATTGATGCTGCGACTTCCTTGTGAAAATGTTTTCCGGTACTTCCTCTTAATGCACTCCAATACCTGTTGATAATTGTGGTAAAACAGAGAATCAATCTTATTCGAAATGTTAGAGCAAGTGCTCTCTAATATATATACTAGATATACAGGAACAACTGATGTGGTTTACAAAACACAAACTCTATACGTAGAATAGTCCTATAGGATACAAACTTTACACCAAAATCATCATAATTAAAAATTCAAAACTATACTTACTACAAAGTACACTATTATGTTTGAAACCGTTGTGGACCTAAAGCTTTATAAACACATGAACAAGTTGACGTTGCGTTGAAATGTGATGACAAACCAACAGAGCCATGTTGAATACAATCTCAAACATAATGACAGTCCACCTCAATATGCTTACTCTGTTCATGATAAACTTGATTATTGGCCAGTTTTTTAACTCTACACATAGGCAGTTGCTGACAGTTACAATTGCTCATGTGCCCTGCACATGGTTTAGCAAAATTGTTACATTTAAAATTAACCAAGTACAACTTAATAGTTGTAGGAGCAATACAACATTCAAATTTCAAAAGAAAACAACCCATGTGCCGTACACATGGTCTTCATTTGCCTTAGCCAAATTTCCTTGCCCAATACTTGGAACATTTCAGCCTTGTTCAACACTTAGTTTTATTCCCTGGTTTGTGTCAGCTTCATGCCCACATCGAACAACCTTTCTTGCCATCGTCAAGTCATTTTACTGCTTTGCCACTGTGCCAAGTCTTCTTAACCAACACTCCAGCATCCTTGCCTCATGTCACCCACTAACACTTAGTCGCCAAAACTACATTGTTTCATCACGCACATGACAAGGACAATGTAGAAGTCCTTTCATTGCCCTTGCTAATGTTGTTTATTAATGTGCCATAGATTTGCGACACTTTTAATGCTTAACTCTCACACAACACACATTTATTAAGAAGGCATTTAGCCTTATTTTACTCGGGCAATGCACATTTATTATTAAAAAAAAACATTTAAGAAGACAATGTGATGGAAATTTTCAGAAATACAACTTTGTAAATAGTACAATTAGGCTCCTGGAAAATACCAAACTTAATTAAAGGAAAGGACAAACAAAAAAAAAAATTCAAGCATCGATCTTGAACTTTGAACAATGAAAAAAACTCCAAATATACAATTTATATGGAAGAGATAGAATAAATTAATAAATTGTGAAGGGGTGTAGGGGTTCTTGGGAGTAATTAAACACAACAAAAAGAAGACAATGTGATGGAAATTGATTCTTCTTCTTTTCAAATCTTGCCATTACATGAAATAGTAAATATATAGTGATTGGACAATCAGAAGAGGAGCCTAAGCCTATACTGCTGACCAAATCAAAAGCTACTAAATAACAAATATCTTTAAGAAAACATTAATGTTTCAACAATTCATATTCCTTTGTTTCCCAAACATTTGGCTGTACAGTTCCCCCATCAGAAACTCAATTTCTATATCCCAATCCATGCCCATGAATGAACCTTGCATCATCTTCAGCATACACATGACTCTCATTCTTCAACCTGTTGACATTAAACAAAGAAAATTTTTTGGTGGAATTAGGGGAAAAGCTAAGTGAGGATTTGAGAGTTCAGACGAAACTTATGATTATTTTTTTTTATTAAAAAAATAGAATAATTCTAAGAATATAATAACTTGTGAACACATAACAAAATTGATTGATAGCTCAGTGGCCCATGGAAACAGTACTTTCTAAAGCTTACGTTTTGGCAACGGTCTTGTTCAAGATGGTGGAAGAGAAGAATGAAGCACCATTAAGATATAACAATTCTCCTTCGATTCTTTCTGCTATTTTCTTGTCCAATTTTCCAGCATCAAGACAAAATGGTTGATCAGAAGCCTGCAATTAATATAAAAGTAATTTATTATAACTATTAATTTCTTAATTAATTTGGAGTAAATTAATCCTAATAATCAGTACTAACCATAACCCATCCCCAAGTATCAGCAAATGAGGGTACATGAGCTGTATATGCCAGCACATCTGCATCAACACAACACATTATGTAAGAAAAAATTGTCAAAACTATAATTTTCTGTTACAAAGTTAGTTAGAAGACTTACATTTGAAAACCTGCTTGGTTGTGTTGTAAATGGATGAGAAAACTTCCTTGTGTGTAAAAACCCCTGCTGGTCCAGCCTGTTTATACATTAACGATCGCGATCAGTTGATAGATAGATAGATAGATAGATAGATAGATAGATAGATAGATAGATAGATAGATAGATATGAGAATAAGGAAGAATGAGAGGTAGGTAACCTGAGTAACGAAGATGCCAGTTTCATTAAGCTTAGGTTTAAGGATATTTTGATAGAAAGATTTGGTATAGAGTTGATAACAAGGTCCTCCTTCAACTGGATCAGCTAAATCCCCAACTATGATATCAAACTTTTCTTGCCTCTGCTCTAGCTCAGCTCTTCATTGTTCATGCAAAAAATCAAAACAAGTAACTCAACAACATAGAATAAAGCCAACTTGAATTACTCATTAAATCCTCAAGGCCATATAATTAAGGGACAAAAAATACCTAATTACATGTTTATTAATTCTTGGCCATATTGTTTGGAATAATTAAAAATTTTATTTCTCTAAATTAATAATTTCATACCAAATTTCAAGTTACATGCACGCAAATCACACTAGATATACACTATATACATTGTATTTGCTGTAATTCACATGAATCTAGTATATGCAAATGGTATATGAGAGTGGTGAGAGAGATGCGAGCAAAATTTGTGAATCTCAGATACATGCAAATTCACTTTAATACAATGTATTTAGAACAAATCATACCTAATTTTGATCCATGTATTGTGAGATAGATGTATTTTGACATACCTAAATTTGATAAGATTCATAATCTTACAAATTAACATATATATATAAATAATTAGCTCTTTAAGTAGTGTGATTTTCATTTATATAAGTTAGATATTAGCCCAAACCAAGACTTACATCGATTTATGCTCCCACATAAGTCGTAGCCCAATTAGACCCTTAATAATCTCATACATGGATCTAGAGATTTTCTAAGGTGAATTAGTTGAATTTTCAATGGACCTTATTATTATTATTATTATTATTCAAAAATTACTCAGATGCATGTTTTATGTTTTCGTTATTTCTAATATTATCTTTTATTTTTAAAAAACTCTTATTTCTTTTAATGTATTTGAGCTACATGTTAATGTATCCGAGCTACATATTATGTATCCGATTTATTTTATAATATATCCCAGCTACACACTATGTATCTTAGCTAGTATAATGTATCCGAGCTAGTTTTTGATGTATCCAAGCTAAATATTATGTATCACATTTATGTTATAATATATCCGAGATACTCTTTCATGTATTTGAGCTACAAATTCTGTATCCGGTTTGTATTATTTTTTAAGGAATTAATGTAATTACAAACTAAAGAGGAATAGATTGTAATTTCATATTAAAACTATGAGATTTATGTACGTTATATTTTTTTTCTCCAAAAATGCATATATAATTGAAAAGATCCAGCTTTGACTTACATCCTACTTGTAGGGGAATACATTTTACTCCTGAGGATTTAAAAGAAAAGCAAGTAAGCAAATAAGTAAAGAAAGAATAGTTACTTGGCATCGTTTATGACCAAGTTAAGCTTCTTGTTAAGAAAAGCCTCATGGTTTGCTGTTAGATGTTTCTTGCAGAAATCAACAACCTCCTGTAATAAAGTAAATATAATTTCTATTAAGACATTTTCATAAGAATTTCAGTTGTTGTTAAACATTCGATCGTAAATTAAAAAAAAGGATATAATAGTTGTGATGAGTTTATTTATGTTGAAATTAGTTATCTGAGTATTATTTCTTATTAAATGTTTGATTTGTTGTATTAAAAATAATATGCATAGTTCGATTCATCTTTATGATTCCTTGTAATTAATTTACCTTATCAATGTCGCACATGACAACTTTCTCCATAGATTTGTGTCTAAGAGCTTCCCTTGCTGCAGATCCTTCACCACCTCCCATTATGAACACATTTTTGGGGCTGCAAAATTCATTCATATTTTTGATTAATTATGGTAGTTACAGCTAATCCAATTAATTATACTAGTATTCTAGCTAACTAATAATATTCAAATTAAATAGCATCATTATATTGATTAATTAAATACTCACTTTGGGTGACATAAGAGAGCTGGATGAATGAGACATTCATGATATATAAATTCATCCACTTCTGCACTCTGCATCTTCCCATCTATCACCAATATCTACAATCCATGCATATATATATTTTAATAATATTATATATTAAGTTGGGTCAACCTCTTCTTTTTTTTTTTTCCTTCCAATAAAAAAAATTATTAAAAATTATTTATATCTACCTTTCCAAAGTGCTTGGTGTCCAAAAGAGCAATATCTTGGTACTCGCTCGTTCCTTTGTGCAGCACACTTGTAAAAACAAGAAAGTCAAAATTAATTAGTCGGTTTCATATTATGTGTCTAGGTTATTAAATTTATTAAAATTTTAATTTATTTTCTCTATCTCATATTATTTGTTTATATCACTAAAAGTATTTATCTTAAATTACTAGTTAATTTACAAGATCAAAATAAAATTAATTATGTTTTCCTCATTTTACCTTTAAAAGTTTTTCTTTTAAAAACAATTTTTCCCGGACTATAAAATATACAAATGGAGGTTAAAGAATTTAGATAATTAATATTTTCTTTCGGAAAAAATGTGTACTTATGAAGATTATAATCATGATTGAACTTTTAAAAAGTTTATAATATTTATGCAGGTGATTGATATTGTTTACACTTTTAAAAAGAACTAACTTTAAAAGCAAAATGTAAATAAATCAATCGATTTTATCTTAATTTAAAAAATAATTTCTGACGTATATTCATAATAATATGAACAAGTAATATGAGACGGATAAAATAATATTTATAAAAGCATAATAATTACTTATTTGTTCACTTCCATTAATTCATTATCCTAAAATACAATAATTTACTTTCACATTATTTTTAACATATATTAAAAATAAGAATAATACAATAGTTATCGTTTTCATATTTTATCGTTAATATTAGAGAAAATGTTTTAAGTTATTTCTCAAAATTAAAGAGTAAAGATCAATTAACATAAATGCTATAGCAAAACATTTATTAAAAAAATGTATAAAGTCTAAACTATTAAAAATAAAAATGAACGTAAGGAAGGTGCACTAAATTGGATATGATCATCATTACCAGACATTTACGTCAGCTGAGACTAAAGTGCCTAAAGTTTTTTTTTTTTAATGAATTAAAAAAATAAAGTACCACCAATAAGAAGAATTTAACAAATACGAATTAAGATGAAACAAGTAAAAAAGAAAAACGTCTTTCTTAGGAGTTGGGCCATTTTTATACCCGATGATATTTTGTAAAATATTTACACTCCCGCCAGGTGTAATTATTTAATCGCGACTCCAAACAAATTATTCATTTTATTTTCAAGTTTATCTGACTATTTTTTTTGTAAACATTTATGTCGTTGGTATTTTATTTTTGTCTAATCTAATCTAATTATATAAATAGGAAAAGAACCCCCACCCCTTTCCCCTTTGCTTATATAATTATATATCTATGACCGGAAAAAGATACATAGGAAGAATATAAACAATTTTGAAAGAGAAAATTTAATTAGAGTCGATGTGAACATGTTTCATACTATTCCTAACGTTTCATCAGATTTTATTTATGGAATTTAAGAAGAAACATAGGAAGAAAAACAATTCAAAAGAGAAAAATTAATTAGAAATCGTACTAAAAGGTCGATGTGTACTATTCCTAACATTTTACCATATTTTATTTATGAAATCTGAATGAAAATTGACAAATATTATACGCAAATATACCTGTTCAAAGCAAAAGACCATTTGAGATCAACATCAATCTCTTCTTCAAACCAAGAACCATCGTGAATATTAATGGAAAGATTATCAGTTTCCTCCATAATTATGTTCTTTTTTGGTTCATAGGAAAAACCATTGTTATTATTATTATTATTAGCACAAGAAAAAAATTCCAAAGCTTCACTACCCATAGAGCTCTTAAAACTTGTATAAAAATTAAAGGAGGAGGATATTAGTTTATATATCTTAGTAGAGAAACGTGTGGGAGCAAGGATTGATAAAAACAAGTTTGGTGTGAGGGATGATACAGGATGATTAACGTGAGTACCCCTTTTATAGTTAAATTGATTCTACTACCTGACAAAAATGACCTTTCTAAAAAATTAAATTAAATTGCAGAATCCCTCTTTTAATTGTTATTTCATTTTATCTAAATGGATATGACCAAAAGTGAGATAATATCTAAGGGCGTACATGACTGGATTAGTTTGGATTTTTTAAATATCAAATTAAACTATTTGTGTTAAATTTTTGAATTTATAAATTAAATCAAACCAATACAATTCGAATTTTTCAACTTCGAATTTTTTCGGGTTCTTTCGAATTTTTGAGTTTTTTCGATAAAGTTTTCATACAAACATATAATTTACTCGTACTTCAAATATTTTTATAATCTTATCAAAATACAACTATCTAAGTTATTTCTTAAGAAAATAACAAAAACATATGATATGATTAATGACACTAAAATATCCAATAAAAATAATAAATTTGCGTAAAAAAATATTATAAATTAATAAGTCATAGTGAAATTGATCACAATTTAAAGTACGAAATCATGCTAAAATAAGTTTAGTAAGTAATAGTTACATGACTAAATATTAAAAGAAAGTAAAATTAAATCATGTATTTTAATTCTAAATCTATGTAAAATTAAAAAATAAATATTCAATATTATTGTCATTCTTAGTGTTGAATTGATTTTCTTTTAGCATTAGTATTAATTTGATTTTTATTTAAATTTAATTATAATAACCAACATGTATGGACTATAATCTTTATTAGATCATTGAGAATTCTAACTTTCAAACATGAAATAAATATATTAAAAGATAAAAATTATGATAAAATATAAGAGATATCTAAAAATTATATCAAAATAAGTATTTTTATGTATAAAATAAAATTTTAAAATTATATATATAATGTCGGGTTGGTTTGGTCTCAGGTTTTTTTTTTAATTGAAACCAACCCAACCCGAATATAATCGAGTTTTTTTTTCAACACCAAATCAACTCAAATCAAACCACTAGTCGAATTTTTTTCGATTTGACTCGATTTGCGATTTAATTTGGTTTTCGATTCGATTTTGTACACCCCTATAGCTAAGTATGATCACTCAACTTTAAATAGTCGACTAATAAAGTCATTTAATTTAGATTTATTCATTTAAAGAGTATTTGAATTGATTTAGAAGTTATTAAAATATATTTTAAAATTATTTTTTGATTTTTGAAAGTATTTGATTAATATAAAAAATAACTTAAAATAAGTTAGGGAGTGTTTGAGAAGGTCAAAAATGACTTAAAATTAAGTCAAAAATCAAAAGTAGGTCTTCCCTTACTTTTCATTTTTTTAACTTAAAAATCATTTCAGTTTCAATTTTTATTTTTAACTTAAAAATTACTTTTTGTAAGCTAATCCAAATGACTTTAGTAAATCACTCAACTTTGTTTTATAACTCAAAAGTCACTCGACTATTAATATTTCACTTAAAAAATCACCCAATAATTTAAATGATTCTTTCATTAAATTTGTTGAAATCTAATTTTTATTTTAAACTATATTTTAATAAAATAATAAAATATTTATTTTAATTATCTTATCAACTTGCTTCAATTATTTAATTATATCAACTAGTGGAAGTTGCGGGCATGCCACAAAAAAACAGGAGTACTAGTGATTGACTTAGCTTGTTTATTTTTATATATATATATATAAAATAATATTATCCACTTTAGAATCTATATATCTCCTTTGAGAGTTCTAGGAGTTTTTTTTTGGTTACTAGTTACTACAAAAGAAAAAAATGGAAATGGAAAATTGATCATAAGCACAGAATGATAAATTTTAGGAATAATTACGCGCAAATACAAATTTATGAGAATTACTATATAAAATTATTAATAGGCTATGCAATTGAAAATTTAGAAACTTAGGTACATAGATAACATATAATATTGTAGGTTGTACTTTCACACAATTATCCTTAAATTTTACCAGCTATACCATATATATCTAATTGAGGTATTCTAATCACCCCATAAATTGGTTATTTAAAACAAATTATATAGGATATAACGAACAATACCCATCTCTCTATTGAATTGACATTCTATTAGGAATGGTTTGACCTAAATGCATTTTAAATTCTTTGAAACTTAGTACAATATCAAGTTTTGATAATCTTTTAAATTTTTAAAAAATAATGTGTTGAGTCATGCTAGTTGTTACATAAGTGAAAATTTTTGAAATAATACATGCATATATATAATAACAAATTAGAGAGTAGGGGGAAAAATTAGGGGATATAGTTGACCACCACTAGTATAAGTGTTGGCGTGTGGGTGATTTTGATGATATATGTTTTTGGCATGCGCATTATATTCGAGAAATTAGTTAGAAAATACTAAGAAATATGCGCATGACTATTTATGAGACCCCACTTTATTACATGCGGGGGACGTAAATGACATAATGTTATGAGGACAGGTCAAAGCCCCCCGAGCCGTGCGGTGTATTTTTATAAATTATTCTTTGTATTATGTATTATAAATATGTTATAACCGTTCGATTAAAAAATATGTTATTTTCATAAATGATAAATATATGTATGATTTATGTTATGACTTATAGGATTTCAAGTCAAACATGTCTCTTATTATCTCTATGACATATGTACATAAATCACATCATCATGTATGTGTTTTCAATTCAAGCATGGTTTTCATGGGCGTTATCCCAAATTTTAGTATGTAAGAGCTAAAGCTTTTTAATGATAATTTTTATAGTAGTGGTTAACATCGAGAAAATATAAGTTTAGTTAATAAATGTCCAAAACTAAAACTAATATGTTATCGTAGGTTAAAGGATCATACCATTAGTTTTGGGGACTCCTTTATATGCCCTTCGAAAGGACTTATTATGGCTCCACAAGATATGCATGCCTCACACCTCCAACAAGGTATTTGAAGGCTTAGTTGATTGGGCCAAGAGGTGAGATCAGACTTCATATGCTCTCATAATACTTCCTTCGTTTCACAAAAAATGATTTATTTTACCTTAACATAAAACTAAAAAAATAAAAAAGACTTTTGATCATATGGTCTTAAATTAAAGTTGTGTCAAATGACAAAATTACCTTTTAATCGTGTGGCCTTAAACATGCTATGTAAAAAGTTAATACAAAAAAAAAAGACGTTATTCTTTTTAAAACAGACTAAAAAAAAGATCATTCATTTAAAACAAAGAGAATAATTACTATGAATTAATCTAAAAAAAATTAAGAAAATACATCAAATCCCTCTTTGGCTTATCGGTCATTTTATTTTTTTAAAAAATGGTCGAGTTGGGCATTCAGTCATATATCCTTCTTTTCTTCCATCCAGTCTCCTAATTAATTCCTTTTATCTATGCTGCTATCAATCTTCCTTCCTTCTTCTTCTATGATCAATCAGTCATTAACGTTTTAAAATTTAATTTTTAAAATTTAATATATTTTAGATATAAATTATTTTGAGTGAATTATATATATAAAAAAATTGAAATATAGAAAGAAATCCACCTTTGATCATTACAATAATAAAAAATTAAATCTTTCGCATGTGGAGCTTTAACTAAGCTTGTTCTAAAATGTTTAGAATTCATGGTGGAGCACTTTCAATAGCCATATGGCTACCTATTCATTACAACTCCAACTTCTATGCTTGTCTTCATCATTCCACTCGTAATTAAGCTAATGGCTTATAGTAATTGCTTTGTCAATTTTATGTAAAGATATCTTCTAAATTTTCTTTTTCAAAAATTAATCGAATAAAATTGATTATATTATCTCAATTTCTTTTTTTATATAGTTTCACTTGTGAATTATAAAGATCAAAATATTGCCCTTTTATCATCTACGCGCTTTTCATATATTAAATCTTGAGTAATTTAGAAATAACAAATATAAAAATTATATTTGCGCTTTGTAGCTACAATTTTGCTATTTGTGTTTCATAACAAACATAGTTTGATATAGAGCTTCTGATGTTATAAATCGTGGCGTATGTGTTATGAAAATTGAGTTTGTATATGTATATTTTCTTTGTGTTAGGCTAGAGGCGGGGCGAGATTAGGAGAGAGAGGCAAGCGTAAGAGGGTAAAGAGTGTCGAGAAATTAATTGTGTATGTATATCAGTTATATATATATATATATATATATATATATATATATATATATATATATATTAATGACTGTGTTTGTATATTTGCATAAAATTTGAATTGGATACAATTGAATAAAGTCAAAACATTTGTATTTGTATATCAAATCTCTCTCTAGCTTTATGCAAACACAAATTATACATTATATTCGTATAATTTTTGTTTGTATAAAGCGAGACTGAGAGAGAAATACAAAAGAGAACTAGGCAGGGAAAAATTTGTATTAGTATAATTATAAGTGTATAGGATGGAAAGATACATTTTCTCTTGCTTTATACAAACACAACAACATATACATTTGAGTTTGTATAAAGTGAGAGAGGCAAGAGAGAGAACTGAGAGTTGCGAACAAGATTCAGGGGAGAGAGGCGAATGACAATGTTGCTGCGAATTGAAATTAAATGAAACTATAACTATACCATTTATTTTGAAGCAATAGTTTTCTATAATGCATAATTTTTTCTTAAATTTTTCGTAAGTACTACCATGTTTGTAACTTAGTTTTTTGTGTACAGAGTTTTTGTGTATAGAATTCACCACGCCTAATACAATATTGATTTGAAATCTACAAATTCGCACAATTAATACATGAACACAAAAAAATTTATAATTAATCTTTATATTACTATATCTATATGACTTTAACAATCTACCGAACTACCCTTTAAGATTCACATCAAAAGTTCAAATGTCATTATAGTTTATAGCATATGATGGTATTGCAAAACCAAGGTTGGAGGTTGGACTAAATGATGTAATATTTGGATAGCCATGATTGCACACAAGAATCAAAAGATATGCTTGGGAAAATGGATTTAGTTGGTAGGCAATAATACTATTGTGTGAAGCTGGTCCTATAAACTATACACTGTACACTAGACACATACAATTATATCAATATATGAATTATGTTTTCATATATTGATATGATGAAATGAATGAATTTGGGGAGATTTGTTTCTTAGTTTAACTAAGTTAGTAGGCAGGCGTGCTCTTTTTGTAATGGATTTTCAAGGATATATATCATGGCGGCCGGCAGCCCAACACATTGGTGGGGACAATGGGGTCCATATATTACATATTATGACTTCCTATGTCACAAATTACTTTATCCGTTTTATTTTATGCGACATCTTCTAACTTATCAGTGTGTTTTAAGAAAAAAATTAAAATTTGTAATTTAAAATAACTCTTAAATATTTATGTGGTTATACATCATTCATTAAGGCTAAGGAAAAATTTAAAATTAAATTATAGGAAGATGATATTCTTTTAAAACAAATAAAAAGAAAATAATATTATATAAAATGGAACGAAGGGACTAGTATCTCATCTCACTTTGGAGTGAAAATGCGATGAAATTTATCTTTATTTATTTTTATTAAGAGCAACCATTAGAAGGGGTTGAGGCTTGACTTCCTATTTATATAAATTTAGAAAATTAAACGCATGGAGAAAACTGAAAAGTGACATAAAACCTGATCTTTTTATTTGTGTTGATTGAGTTAGGTCTAAACTCTCTAACTTATGACTTGTTATAGATGCAAGTAGGGATGGTAAATTAGTGGATCGAGTTGAATATTATAGATGAAAAAATAATTAGATTAAAATGGATAAAATATTTTACTTGACTCATATTTATTATAATTAAAAATGGATAAACGCAATGGATAATATGGATATTCATATTATTCGTTGCTTTTTGCTATATAAAAAATACATACTTGCACTATAAGATATTTTCCTTCGTCTTTTCTCCTTATAGTGTGTTTGGTATGAAGGAAAATGTTTTCATGTTTTTATTAAAAAATCGAGTGGGGGTAGAGAGGTCAAAATTTGAGTGTCTAGTCAATCAAGAGTCGGGGTCAATTGTTGGATCGCACGTCTGCACTCATTTCGGATGTTTAGGTTTAAACAAAAATTTTAAAAATATTTCCTGGGACCCAATCCCGACAATCGATTAAGGATTCGATCCAGCCGCCCGACTTGTGTTCTATAACTCTCAATCCGAGATATGACATTAAAATTGGTATCTAACCCCAACCATTTGACACAAACTAGGGAACGATCCTGACGAACAATGGAAATCCGACACCAAAACCTGACATCGACTCAAAACTTGGGACTACGCGTTCAAACTAGGACTCGATCCCGACACCCTAACCTTGACACATGCCCCAACTTTAAATTGATACCTCCCACCTAGGACTCGACCCCAACCTTAACAGTTGTCAGCTAATATGAGACTCGATCCTGACCTCAACTTCTGATCTAAGAATCGACTTTCTAATGGAGATCTAAATATGACTCTTCACTTGAAACCCTACTTTTGAGCCAGAACTGAATCTTAACATCTGACTCGGAATCTGATTTTTGAAATGTCATCTAACTATCTAACATCTGAATCGAGACACGACTCTAACATCGGCGAGTATCCAATCATGAGACTTAGTAGTGGACATAAATACAAGAAACTCAAAAAATTAGACCACACTAACCTAATTCGATTCTTTGATTTTTTAGTTTGGTGTCGATGTTGTTTTCAAAAGTTTGCTTCTTCATCGATGTTCGATGTAAGGGTCTCAAAATTTTAGCCACCCAATAAAGATATATTATTATCAAAAGTTTAAATCTGTACATTTAAATGTATTTAAAATAAAACTTTAATTAATTTTTTATGATAGTTATCTAAAACAGTTTCTCTCTATAAATTAATCTTTAATATTAAAAGTATATATTAACAGTTTCTCTCTATAAATCACTCTGCAGCAGTCACTGATGGATACATTGATGGACCGTCACGCATGTGACGGACCGTCGCATGAATCAGTCATGCCAGGTACGTCTTTCTATTATTTTCAAACTAGGGCACACGCGACGGATTCAACGACGGACCGTCACAACTGCGATGGATCGTCGTCGAGGACTCGTCGCGTCATTAATGAAGTGTACCCGACCCGGCCCGACTGTTTTTTTTTAAAATTCAACATTTAAAACTCCCACCTTCATTTCACCTCATTCCTTCACTCTTTCTCCCATTTCCCTCCCTTTTCAACTTCCAAAGATCATAACCCCTCTCTCTTACAACCGATCATTTTGCCCAAAATCTCCAAATTCCTGAAATTCATTATCTACTAGTCGGAGCTGCCGCTGTGGGTCTCTACTTGATCACCAAGTACCTTTCTCTCTTGTTTTTTCTCAAATTCTCAGGTATGTGTCTCTATTTTCTACTCATTTATATTGCATTTTTGTTTATCAATTAGTATTAGCCTAGTTCTTCTTGATAGGTTCATTCTTTAATAATATTCTGTCTGACCTAGGTTAAAAATCCTCAAAATTGCCGTGTTAAAACTCTAGAAATAGGTGCTTTAGCATTGCTAGTTTACTAGGTATTTGGGTTAGACAAATGTAGGTTGAAACACTACCAATTCTATTTGGGTCATAGGGGATGAATGGGGCATCCCCAATTCTGTCACTGAGTTAGAGAACGAGACCCCGATGACGGACTGTCGTACCCACGATGGACCGTCATTGGGTCCGTTCCAACAGCCCTAACACCCCACTGTCCAAATTTCACCAAGTGTCCATCAACGGCCACATGTGACGAACCGTCGTTCCCACGATGGTCCTTCCTGCACAACTGTTCTGGTTGTCAGAGACCCTATTCCTAAGGGTCTCTCACTTTTTCTAAGTGTCCTCCAACTGACACATGCGACGGACCGTCATTCCCACAACGGTCTGTCCTGCACAACCTTTCTGGTTGTCAAAGACCCTATTCCTAAGGGTCTCTCTATTTTTCCAAGTGTCCTCTTACAGACAACTACGACGAACCATCATACCCACGACTGTCCGTCCTGCATAACCGTTATGATGGTCAGTGACCCCTCTCTTAAGGGTCTCCATACTTTTTCCAAGTGTCCTCTTACGGACAACTACGAAGGACCGTCATACCCTCGACGGTCCGTCCTGCATAGCCATTATGATGGTCAGAGACCCCTCTCCTAAGGGTCTCCATATTTTTTTCAAGTGTCCTCTGACGGACACCTACGACGGACCGTCGTACCTGTGACGGTCCGTCCTGCATATACCGTCATACTTGTAAGAGACTCTCCTTCAGGGTTCTCCATATAAACATAGTCTAAGTAAGACACGGTGGACCCCATGACGGTCCGTCGTACTCACGACGAGCCGTCAACTGGTCCGTTGTGTTTCACTGTTACTATAAAAATGTCATTACATCTTAACTCTTTTATTTATTTTGTGTGGTTTCGCTAGTCCTGTCTGCTCCTTTTAGTACTAATATTGATTCTTTACAGGTACTATCTATTATGGCACCAAAATAAGATCGAGTTTACGCACGCAAGCGATCAAAGTCTGTCGCCCCGTCTGCCCGCCTGGTCATTGGCTCTGATGATGAGCGTGACCTCGAGTACGTGCCCCCAGGCACTTCCACCTCATCCCGAGCTGCACGTTCTGCCAGATCCACACCGAAAAGGTGGCATCTTAGTCACTCTCTCCAGTCTGATGAGGAGCGCACACTGACCGGCACACCTTCTAGGTCAGCTACTAATGAAGAAGGAGCGTCTGGCTCCTTAGGAGTTTCGTGGTCGGAGGAAGCCTCCAGATCTGTTGAGGTCCCTACACCCGCCTCCGCTGCACTGTCTTCCTCGTCTGATGAGACTGACAGTTTGGAATCCACACCCGGTTCACCGACTCGTGCTCTCACCCCGGTTACCGACCAGCCCAACCGGTGGTGTGTTGACGGGCAGTATCAAGTCTATTCCGATGCAAAGTTCTTGAATGACAAAGGAGTCATGACTCGGACACTTACATTGGAGCGGCGGATCGTTAGAGGAAGTCTCACGATGATGCCAGAGATCCACAATCTCTTCACTAGACATCGACTGGAGTGGACAGCGCGTCTATTGGGACGTCATAGTGAAGAGTTGGTCCGAGATTTCTAAGCCTCCTACGTAGCGACTCTCAGATCACAGATCAATAGGCGGGCTGCCCCCGCCAAACAGGCCCCAGTAGAGCAGGCATGAGTACGTGACATTGAGGTTAATATCTCCCTGCCTGCCATCCGTCGGTATCTATACGGCGAGAATGTTGATGCCAACCGGACCCCTCTCACCGCCGAGTTTGACTACCGATGGCAGATTGTCAAAGATGGCCAATTCCTGCATGAGTCATCGCTGAGAGAGACCACCAAGAGGTGGATGACCTTGCACTTGTCTGTTGATGGAGAGGGTGCTGACAGGGTGACCGAGCCGAAGGGAGCTATCGAAAAGGTCAACCTGACCTTCACGGCGAAGTTTTTGTGGTTGATTGTCCGCCACTACCTTTCCCCCACAACCGCTGATAATATAGTCACATGGGACCGAGCAGTACTGATAGCGGCGATGATAGCCGGGTTTGAGGTAGATTTTGCTTGGTGCAGTCATGCACGAGAGGGCTTTTAAGGTCACAACTACTTACTTTTCCCTTGCATGATATTTTATCTATGCAGGTCCGCAGGTGTGCCTATATGGTACGTTGATCAGCTCAAGACACCGCTGGGCACTGTTGATATCGGCCTTATCAGGGATGAGGCCAATGAGTTCGCTCCACGCAGAGGGACCCGTTCAGAGTTACCTACACTTGGTGACAATCTGGCTGATACGGTAGCACAGGCCGCACGGCTACGTAGGCAGCCTCTACTGATACTACCCCGGTCGAGTCTATCCTGGGTAGTAGCACTGTCCCGAGCTCCTCTCACTATCCCCTTTCCCCGCTCTGGTCCCGCTTGCTAGGGTCCAGAAATTTGAGGCACAAATGGCTACACTACCGTGCAAAGGTCAATTGCTGAGGCAGAAGAGCGCTTGGAGCGGAGAATGGTCCAACACACAGAGTGGAAGATCGCTGAGGTTCATCAGCGCTTGGACGTTTTTGAGTTACGGGTGCTAGCCTGTCCAGCCGACAGTCTTCGCACAGACATCGACATGATCTTAGAGGCTAGGGTGCCTGAGTCTGAGGCCCCTTCTGCAGAGCCTGCTGAAGACACAATGATGGCGACCTTATTCGCCACTTCAGAGATTCCACCACCTCCCCCTCGAGAGCATGCCAAGATTTTTAGGGGTCGAGAGGAGGATGAAGCTCGAGCACGGAAGAAGATGTGCCATGAGATGGAGGCTGCGAAGAGAGCCTCGCTTGCTGATGAGGAGGCGCGTCAGATGAGAGTAGTAGAGTTAGCTACTGGGGCGTCTAGCTCCAGAAAGGTGGAGATAGCGGGAGGCACTGCTGATAGTGTTGTTGATGCTGAGTACACTACTGAGGGTGTCCAGATGACAGAGGTAGTGGGTTCTGGGGAATCGGACCCACCAACTTGCTGATCGTCGGCGCTTTGCGCCCCATGTTTGCTTCACCTACCACTCTTGTATTTCAATTTTTTATGCATTGGGGAAAATTGCATGTCTTTTTTGTTGGGGTTGGGGTAAATGGAAAGTGAGTGCTAGGGTGAAGTCTGAGTAGCCCAATTCACTATCCTCTTTTGGGATTTTCTTGCCTGTGTTTTTTTCCCCCAAGAGACTGATTACTTTTTTTGTTGAACTGGCATGTCTATATCTTGTGTACATAGTTTAATTCTGAAGCATGATGGCTAAAATGATATCCTGATAAAGGAAAATGATGCATGACTAGGCATATTAATTGATAAATGTGTGACTCTAAGCATGACATAGAGGTACACCACTGCATGACCCTAAGTCTAAAATTCAAACTAGGTGTGATAATCTGGTAGAGTAATGAGATGTCAAGTGAGTGTGAGGAAGATTTGGATAGTCCACTATTTGTACTGAGCTAGAACTTGCCTGGTTAGTCCTGCTAAAAGTAAGCTGTAATAGACAATTAGGAAAGGATCATAGGCCCTTATTCAATATAGCCCGTTTTTAACCTAAATAAAAGAAAACCAAATGAAATTTATCCTTCTTTGATCCACATGATTTGAGCTTAAAATAGACCTTTCTTTTTCACCCTAACTGATCTTTTCTAAGAATAATGTGTTGGCCCTAGTCCCTCCTCGGACATGTGCACCACAGCTTATGCCAAAGCATAAGTTGAGGGTGGCTAATGCGGTAAACAAGTGGGTATTATGAGGAATGCTCTGGAAAGTGGGGTTGAAAGAACAAAGAGAGAGAAAGAACAAAAGTAAAGTGACGCAAGAATTAGTTGAAAGAAAAGTAAAGAAAAAAAATATACAAGAAATACAAGCAAGAAAAAAAAGAGTCACTTACACAAATGAAGAAAAAAGGGAAAATAGTAAGGTGAAAGAATATGAGAAACTGAGCAAAATAAAATGATAGAAAATGGTATGTTTAGCCGATATGTCAAGGAGGGCAAAAAGTCACTAAAGTATACTTAAATATACCCTACCTGACCCTGAGCCTATGTTACAAGCTAAGAAAGTCCTATTGTGATCCTAAGAGTTGTATAGCGAACTTAAAGCAGTGAAAATAAGGGCAAGCTTATGGCAATATGTATGAATGAGTGTGAATTTTTTCTGAGAGTGATTGTTGAAAAGTAATCCTTATACTCAAACTGAAATCATTGTGTGAAAATGAGGATTTTGTTTTGAAGTGAGGACACTAGTTGCATTACCGGAATATTAGCACCTCGGTGAGAAATTGAAGAGGATAGATGTTAGTGCATGGTGAGTCTGTGTCATGGTCTGATTCCACATAATTCAAGTCTAATAGTGATAGAATGCATAAATATGATGAGATTGATCGGGATTGATATCCAAATGATTACGAAGGATAAAACATGGATACTATTGTACAAAGATTTTGTATTGAGTCATAGTGCGTCGCTTGAGGAGAAACAACGAATTTAAGTTGAGGGTGTTGATATACCGTGGTTTCACGGTATTATTGATTCCTTAAGTTTACTGTGTCCAAAAGCCTTTTTGTGCTAATTTTTATGTAAGTTTCTCTTTATTTGCAGGAAATCTGTCTAAAAGATGAATGCGGAGGTTTTTTGAGCAAGAAATAAAAAAAAAGTACCACCTACGGAGCTTGTGACGGTCCATCATGCTCGTGACGGTCCATAGGTGGCATCATAGTGCAGCTGCTGAAGGAAGATGGGGAAGTCTTACCAAGTGTGGGTTTACGGAGTGCATGACGGATCGTCGTATCCATGATGGTCTGTCCTGCTGGTTCGTCATGAAGATCAGAGAAGTAGTCCCAGTGCCCAAATTCAAAGAGTTCAAGTGTTTTGAAATAGAGACCCTCGACGGACCGTTGTGCCTGTGAGGATCCGGCATACCTGCCGTCGAGGGTAATGAAGAGAGAAGCAGAAGAAATTGCACAAGTATGGGACGACGGAGTCCATGAAGGTCCGTCATTACCACGACGATCCGTCGCGAGGTCCGTCGATCCAGCCGCGTTTTGACAGATTTCCAGCAAATGACTCCTTATTTAATTAGGTTTTATTTTTTATAAATAGTTCGAAAAACCTCATTTTTGAGGTTAGTCTCTTGATTATTTTTTAGACTCTTTGTGAGATTCTTGATTATTTTGAGATTCTTGAATATTTTGAGACTTTAATAATTGATTGTTGGTGACTTTTGCTGATTAATCAAGTGAACTTTCGGATTTTACTCTTTCTCATTGAAGTAAGTGAATGAATTCTTATATCATATATTTGAATATTGTGATTATGACTATGGGTAGCTAAACTCCATAACTAGGGTTGTGGGAACCATAGGCGAATAATGAGGTAAAACCTAACTAAAATAACAATTCTAGAATAGTGTCTTAAATGTATTGATGAATTCTTTCGCTTAGAAGTCTTTTTAACGGATGGACAACGTTAGAACTCGCCTTAATGCTACTTGCAAGACCAAGGAGGTAGATAATAGGAAAAGAATTATCAACATAGATTTAATGTATTCTATCTTATAGGCTAGTATTGATTGGTACGAGGTAATAACTTAGTCAATTATCGAATACGATGCTTAATATGAGGTAAAGATAAGGGTTAGTATAGCAACACACGCCGGACCAAGGTGCGGAGTGAAATTTTCTAGATGTCGGACCAAGGATTTAGAAATACATAACTTATCACTTTGCATGCAAGATACTAGGAAAGAATTGTTATAGTTAGAATTATCAAGTTATGAACCTGTGGGGAACACGCAAACCCTAGTTACTTTTATTAATTGATTAAACTCCAACATTTGAAGCTGTTAGTTGTCTCCTTCAATTTCGCTAGTTATTTTCATTTATTTAGAAATAGAAAACCCCCCTTTTATCATTTTTTTATTTTCAACGAAGTAATTGACTGAACAATAGTAATAATAGATTGAAGTTAAGTCTAAACTTTTTTTCTCGTGGGAACGATCCCAACCTCACTAGTTGGGTTATTTACTTGACACTACCGCTTTACTTCGTTCTTGAGAAGTAAGTTTGAGCGTATTAGCGAGTTGGAATGCTAAAATAACTTAAGCTTGAAGAGAGTAAGAAGGAACACTTACTTTTTTTCTGCTCAACTCATGAATAACATAACTCAATATGACTAACTCATTTCAATATAAAACAATTTAAAAGCAAGTGCAATATAAAGAAAAGTTGTTTGAAAACATGTTGTAAACTCTGAATGTATACAAGGATACAATTAACTCTGAGATGTAATCAAAAAAGACAAATAAAATGCTATATATATATATATATATATATAAAATCATCACCTAAGAGCTATAGTGATGATACAACGATCTACCTCACGCTACCAGTGCATCCTATACCCGACCAAGGTATAGGACTTGAACTGCCTAGTGGATCCACTAGTCTACTGTGAAAAGGGTTCATCTAAAAAGTATGACCCTTTTCTACCCATGGTGTCTACATGATTTCATGGACATGTGAGTTATCTAAACTCATGCTCATACCCTATTCGGTGCTCAATAATACTCCTAAAATATACTGCTCTTACATTTATTAAACATACTTCTTCTATGATTTTAGATTAATGCTAAAACGTAGCTCAAAGGCTATGTTGGAAATCTCAGTTTTCCTGCTGGCTTCATTTTATAAATCTATAACTCTTTTCTTAAAAACTAGCCCGAAAGTTATTTAGAAAACTCAGTTTCTGTTCTTGTTCAAATGTGAAAAACATTTCTTTTAAACTTCATCCGGAATAATAGTCCCCATATATCTCTTTGAAGGAATAAGTTCAACTCTTTACTCTTCATTTAGCTTGAAACTTTAGTCTTAACAAAGTTAAAAATATTGCTAAAAACTCTTGAAAACATTTAAGAACTTGCTTTGACTTACTTCTTAACTTTTGGACTTGACTCTTAACTTCCTTGACTTTGATCTTAACTTTCCTTAAATTGGATTATGGATTCAAGGTTAATGATCTCATGTTTATGGATGATTTCATGATGTTTAGACTTACCTTAGAATTTTAGAATCAACCAAGAAACATAGGCACATCACTTATAAACCAACTCGAAAAGATGGGGGAAGAATGAGGTGAACTGGCGTGTGCGGTGTTCTGAGAGGCGTGGGGCGCCAGGCCCCAAACTTCAGAGGCCATGTTGGGGAATTTTGGATGTCGCGGAGCCCCAAAGCCTTAAGGAGAGAGATTTTCTGTGGGTCTATGCGAGGCGCGGGGCCCCAAGGCCCTACGGACATGCATTCTCGACTTTTCTCCTCTATTTTTCATCTCTAAACCCTCTAAAATTTCATGGTTCTTTCGCCAAATACTTAGAATCATTAATACCCTCAATACCTAATAAATTTAACTTGAAAAATCATCTGGAAACACGAATCAAATCAACAATAAGAATTCAACAACTCAACCAACAAGAATTCAATAATGGTCTTCACAAGCTTCGCTTTTTATCGTTCACCCATTTCAAAAATCACTTAATTGAAACAAGTTTGGTGGGTGGGTAAACTGACCCAACACTAATAGGTTTCACATACCTTTATAGGATCACCACCAATGAATTCCACTCGCAAAGCTTGACGTTCTTGGCAAATTCTTGACTTCTCTCTTTTTTTTCTTTTTTGCTCTCTTCTCCAAGCCCTGAGCGTAATTCTAACTTTTTCGAACTGATCTAAGAATTTTTTTTACCCCAATAAACCCCTAAAATAAAATAGTTAATTAATTAGTGAAAAGATTAGTTTGCCCTTCCCTCAATTTGGATTGGGACTTTCCTCAATCCAACAACTTAACTTTCAAGAGGCACAACTGACTCATATGATATCGAAATCGCGCAAACTCAGTGGCATTGGAAAGATTATTCCAAGGTCTTTCCACCCATACCCAGAATAACCTCTAAATCATCATAGTTTATATAGTACTAAGAAGAGAATTAATACTTTGATCTGCATCTCCTTCGGATTCAAAGAGTTGTGGATATCTTTTTTTCTTATCCTCTTCAGCTTTCCAAGTACTTATTCAACAAATTGGTTCCTCCAGGACCTTTACTCACGCGACCTTCTTTATTCTCAACTTGCGAAATTGGCAATCTAAAATCTGAACCCGAATCTCCTCATAGGATAAACTATCCTCAATACCAACATTCTTAGTTGGTATAATCAATAAAGCATCGCCATGCACTTTTTCAACATAGATATGTGAAACACCACATGAACCGCTGCTAAATATTGTGGTAGATCTAACTCATAAGTTATATTGCCAATCTTTTTGTCTATGCAATAAGATCCAATATCTGGGGGACTAAGTTTTCCCTTCTTACCGAACCTCGTAACATCCTTCATGGGTGAAATGCTTAAGTATGCCTAATCAATTCACTTCGAACTCCAATGGCCTTCCCCTAGAATTTTTGATGACTCTGTGCCATTTCAATTTCTCTTGAATCACCTTAACCTTTTTCATATCTTGGTGAACTAGATCTGGTCCTATCAACCCTACTTCACCTATTTCGAATCATCCAATAGGAGATCTGCATCTTCTCCCATAAAGAGATTCGTGTGGAGACATTTGGGTGCTTTAATGATAACTATTATTGTAAGCAAACTCGATAGGAGGTAGGTGATCACCCAAATTCCCCTTGAAATCAATCACATAAGCCTTCAACATATCTTCTAGGGTCTGGATACTACGCTCTGCTTGCCCATCCGTCTGAGAATGAAAAGCATTACTTAAGTTCACCTTTGAACCCAAACCTTTCTAGAAAGATTTTCAGAACTGTGCAGTAAATTGTGCACATCTATATGAAATAATCAAAATCGGGACTCGATGGAGTCTCACCACCTCCTGAATGTATAAATTTTCATAATCCTCTCCCTAATGAGTAGTATTTACTTGCAAAAAAGTTGGCTGATTTTGTCATTCTATAGACAATCACCTTAATTGAATTATGATGTATGCGAGACCTTGGTAACCCTGTGATGAAGTCCATATTAATGATCTCTCACTTTCATTCCGAAAGTTCTATGTTATGCGCTAAACCATCGGGCCTTTGGTGTTCCACTTTCACTTGCTGGCAATTTGGACACTTGAAAACGAATTCTCTAATATGTTTCTTCATAACATTCCACCAATATGCCTCTCTCGAATCACGGTACATTTTTGTGGAACCCAGATGGAAGAATTATATGGAGCTATGTGCTTCCTCTATGATCTTTTCTTGGAGTCCATCCACTATTAATACACACAACCTACCTTGATACTTCAACACACCATCTCCACCTTGTTCAAAAGCTAATACTCCTTGCTTATGAACATTTGCCTTCAATTCAAGCAAAATGGGGTCTTGTTATTGTTCTTCTCTCACCTCTGACACTAGTGATGATTCGACCCTATTTGTCACCACTATTCATCCTTCTATGAAATCCATAAGTTTGACTCCCAGGCGTGAAAGTCTATGTATATATTTGGCTAAGTCCCTCTTTTCTTCCTCAACATGAGTGATACTCCCCATAGATAACCTAATTAAAGCATCAACAACCATATTAACATTACTTAGATGGCCAAGAATACTCATGTCAAAATCCTTGAGTAATTCTAACCACTTCATCTGTATGAGATTGAGTTCTTTCTGGGTGAACACATATTGTTAGCTCTTGTGATTAGTAAATATATCAACATGAACACCATATGAATAGTGCTGCCATATCTTTAAAGTAAAAATTACAACATCCAATTCTAAGTCATGGGTTGGATAATTTTTCTCATGAGCTTTGAACTGTCTGGAGGCATAATCTATAATCTTTCCCTTCTGCATTAGAACACAACCCAAATCAACTCTATATGCATTACATTACACCACAAAATCTTGAGTACCTTCCGATGTAGTCAAAATCGGAGCAGCAGTCAACCTATTTTTCAATTCCTGAAAGATTTTTCTCATAAGCTTCAAACAATTAAAACTTAAATGTCTTCTGAGTCAGCTTGGTCAAAAGAGATGAGATAGACGAAACTCCTCAAAAGACCTTCTATAGTAGCCAGCCAAATCTAAAAAACTCCTTATATTAGTTGGAGACGTAGGTCTAGAACAACTCTGAATTATTTCTATCTTTTGGGTATCAACTCTACCTTCATCATCGAAAACTATGTAGCCAAAGATTGCCATATATTTAAGACAAAACTCACATTTTGTGAACTTAACATATAACTCCTTATATTTCAAAGTCTGAAAGACTATTTTGAGGTGGCTAGCATGATCTTCTTAATTCCTTGAATAGATTTGTATGTCATCAATCAAGACGATAAAAAACATATCTAGATAAGGTTTGAAGACTCTATTAATAAGATCCATGAATGTTGCAGGTGCATTAGTCAACCCAAAAGACATGAACAAAAACTCATAATGCCCATATCTGGTTCTAGATGTTGTCTTTGAAATATCACATTTCCTAACTTTCAATTGATGGTAGCCTGATCTAAGATCAATTTTCAAGAAGTGGGAAGCACCCTGAAGCTGGTTCAAAAAATCATCAATCCTTGAAAGAGGATATTTGTTCTTGATGGTAACCTTGTTCAATTGGCGGTAGTCTATACACTTCCTAAAGGAACTATCTTTCCTTCTCACAAACAAGACGAAGCGCCCCTAGGTAAGCCACTTAGTCAAATGAAACCCTAATCTAACAGATCTTTCAACTGTTCTTTAAAATGTGCTGGTGCCATTCTATATGGACGAATAGAGATAGGACGAATATCTGGAATGATTTTCATGTCGAAGCCTATTCTCTCTCATGAGGGACTCCGGGTATATCATGAAGAATGACTTCTGAGACTCTTTTACTATAGGAATTGACTGGATGGGGGTACCTCAACACTTGAGTCATTAACTCGGACTAAGTGATAGATACAACCCTTCAAAACTAAATTTCTCGTGGTAAGGTATGAAATAAAATAGGCACTGCTTAACTACTACTCTACCCTATGACTGTCTCATTAGGAATCTAGAACTTGACAACTCGAGTTCTACAATCTATTGATGCATAAGAAGAATGAAGTCAGTCAATTCCTAGAATGACATCAAAATCTACCATGTCTAACTCAGCTAGGTCAACCATGGTGTTCTTCTTATTGATGGAAATAGGACAATCACGATAGACTCTTTATGCTAGAATAGACTCTAAAACTGAGATGGATGTTGAGACAGACCCCACGACATCCTAATAAAGAAAATACTAAAGCAATTAAAAGAGTCCTCCGGAATGCATGGAGGGTCATCAATTGACTCTGTAGTGCTCAACTGGATTAACGTTGCACTGGATGTCGATCCTCGTTGCATGCGTCTGCATCATGATACGATGCAGGCCAACTGTATTCAGTACATTGAATGTACTAGTATGCGAGTTAGATTACTAAAACAACTTAAGCTTGAAGAGAGTAAGAAGGAACACTTACCTTGGTTCTGCTCAACTCATGAATAACATAACTCAGTATAAATAACTCATTGCGATATAAATCAATTTAAAAGCAAGTGCAATATAAAGAAAAGTTGTTTGAAAACATATTGTAAACTCTGAATGTATAGAAGAATACAATTAACTCTGAGATGTATGTAAAAAATATAAATAAAATGATCTGTGTATATATATATATATATATATATACACACACATTTAAGTTCTGAGGGAGTTTCCCTAACATACAACCATCACTTAAGAGCTATAGTGATGATACAATGATCTACCTCATGCTGCCAGCGCATCCTATACACGGCTAAAGGTATAGGACCTAATGGATTCACTAGTCTACTGTTAAAAGGGTTCATCTAAAAAGTATGACCTTTTTCTACCCATGGTGGCTACATGGTTTTATGGTGCTCAATACTACTCCAAAAATATACTGGCTTTTATATTTTAAAACATTCTTCTTCTATGATTTGAGATTAATGCTAAAAACTTAGCTCAAAGGCTATCTTGATAATCTCAGTTTTCCTGCTTGCTTCATTTTATAAATCTATAACTCTTTTCTTAAAAACTAGCCCGAAAGTTATTTAGAAAACTCAGTTTCTGTTCTTGTTCAAATGTGAAAAACATTTCTTTTAAACTTCATCTGGAATACATAGTCCCCATATATCTCTTTGAAGGAATAAGTTCAACTCTTTACTCTTCATTTAGCTTGAAACTTGATTCTTAACAAAAGTTAAAAATATTGCTAAAAACTCTTGAAAACATTTAAGAACTTGCTTTGACTTACTTCTTAACTTTTGGACTTGACTCTTAACTTCCTTGACTTTGATCTTAACTTTCCTTGGATTGGATTATTAATTCAAGGTTAATGATCTCATGTTTATGGATAATTCATGATGTTTAGAAGTACCTTAGAGTTTTAGAATCAACTAGGAAATGTAGGCACATCACTTATAAACCAACTCGAAAAGATGGGGGAAGAATGGGGTGAACTGGCGTCTGCGGTGTTCTGAGAGGCGTGGGGCGCCAGGCCCCAAACTTCAGAGGCCATGTTGGGGCATTTTGGATGTCGCGGAGCCCCAAAGCCTTAAGGAGAGAGATTTTCTGTGGGTCTATGGGAGGCGCGGGGCCCCAAGGCCCTACGGACATGCGTTCTCGACTTTTCTCCTCTATTTTTCATCTCTAAACCCTCTAAAATTTCATGGTTCTTTCGCCAAATACTTAGAATCATTAATACCCTCAATACCTAATAAATTTAACTTAAACAAAACCCAGAAACACGAATCGAATCAACAACAAGCATTTAACAACTCAACCAACAATAATTCAACAATGGTCTTCAAGAACTTTACTTTTTATCATTCACCCAATTTAAAGCTCACTGAATTGAAACAAGTTTGGTGTGTGGTTGAACTGACCAACACTAAAGGATCTCACATACCATGATAGGGATCACCCCCGACGAATTTCACTCGCAAAGCTTGACGTTCTTGGCGAATTCTTGACTTCTCTCCCTTTCTTTCTTCTTTTCTCTTTTCTCCAAGCCCTAAGCGTAATTCTAACTTCTTCAAACTGATCTAAGACTTGTTTTTACCCCAATAAACCCCAAAAATGAAATAGGAAATTAATCGGTGAAAAGACTAGTTTGTCCTTCCCTAAATTCGGATTGAGACTTTTCTCAATGCAGCAATCCAACTTCCAAGAGGCATAACTCACTCTTACAATATCGAAATTCCGCAAACTCGGCGACGTTGGAAAGATTATCCAAGATTTTTCCACCCATACCCAGAAGCACCTCTAACTCGTTTTGAGCTTGAAGTTATGGACATTTAAAAATGACCAAATCTCACTTTCTTAACTTAAATTTTTTTCCAGATTTTCCCTTTTCTTTTAAAAAATGATTATTTTTAGTTTCTTAGCTATTTCAAGTTTTGAGATGTTACACTCACCCCGCTATAGCAGCCCCGCCCTGGCCGCAGAAATCCCGCCCTAGCAGCTTGCACAGAACCAGTGAAATAATTCCAAGATTCCATTTCACAACACACCTTCAAGCAACGACACTCAGAAAATGTCGTTCACGCCAAGATCAATTTCGAGAGTTCTACTCACCCGAATTCAATTTCGTAAAGTCATACGGGTTTCTCAACGTATTGATTATCTACTCATGTAATTAAAATCAGAATTAGGTCTCTCATTCATTACTAGATTTTCATAGATCTTATGGACCTATTTCGTCCAAATCTGGATTAGGTTGAAAAATTTCAAGTCACTACCAAATAACTTTATCACCTCAATTGGTTTTTCTAACGAAGGAATCAGGTCATTACAATTAATTTTTAATTACTTTTAAAATATCACCTCAAAAAATATTACTATTAAAATATTTATTACGCGAATATGTTCTTGAAGAAATACTGTAATTCTTCACCAAGAAGAGAAGAGTACAAAATCTTGTTATCATATTATTTGATCTTAAACATTTAATAGGATTATTTTTACAGGTTTGTTGTATTGTTCGATAAAGTAGCTACTACAATAATTTTAAATTTTAGATCTAATTAAGTAATGCTAATTAAAGAGAAAAGACTCAAAATCTTCTAACCACCAGAGGCCTAAGACCTAAGTTATATTTATATTTGAAAAATATTAAAATTAATTATACATTAAATTTAACAAATTGTTAGTATATAAAATATATTTATATACATGTAAGGTTATTCAGTTTGATTCAGATTTTTTTTAATTTTTTTTATTTTTTCCATAAATTAAAAATATTATCTCAATTATTCGAAACGGTTATACACTTAAATAAAAATATTGAAGAAATAACATAAATTGATTCTATTTAGATAAATTTCATATTCTCTAGATACCCCTTAAAGACGTATTACGTGTATTGGACAACAAAGAAAAAGAAACTTTGATAAAAAGAAATTCAAATTATAAAACAAGAAATTTATCAAAAGTCTAGGAAATGTAATAGTCATTTAATTGCACCCACTTGTTTCCCCTTGTCGGTGGAGTTGTTCATGGTTATGGTTAAACAATCAAATTGAACCGCAATCCGAACCAAATCGATTAACAAAATTGATGTTTTGTTGGGTTTGGTTAGGTTTGGTTTTTGAATTTTTAAAACCGATATTATTTGATTTGGTTTTGATTTTACTAAAAAATATTCGCAAAAATAACCAAACCGTTAAATTATATATGTAAACTTTTATTTGTTTATAAATAAAATATAAATATTTTATTAAATTTTAGTTAATTAATTCTTTAATTTTATCATTTTCTTAAACACAACACTTAAATTTTAGTCTAACTATAAAATCCTAATTCTAACTCCACAATTAATTTATTATTTAAGTGAATTTTACATATCCTACCTATGAATTTTACAGTGCAGTTCTTTAAAAAAAAATATACGCAACATTCTTCTCTTCTTACAAATTTTGCAGCACAACTTTCTTTTTTTTTTCTTTTACAAAAGTTTCAAAGCAACCTTCAACACCTTCTCTTCATCTTCTTTAGTCATATTGGTCTTTTCTTCTCTATTTTTTATATTATACTTTTTCTTGATGTAAGCAGTTTAATCTAGAGAGCATGTCTTCATATGAGTTTTTAGCCGACTCTTTTCAATTCCGAGTGCTTTTGAGGTTAATGAATTACCTTAAAAATCTAATGTCATTCACGAAGGTTTGATTCCTTTCTTAAGTTAAAAAAGATGTGGATAACAAGAACTTCTATGGGTTAACAAAGAAGAATATATTTAAGGCCTAATCCATCAGTGGCCACCTAAAGTTGACACAAATTTTCACTTGGACAAGTTAACTAAGCTTTGTTCATCCTAAACACCTCATGTCATGCCTCGTTGTGTCAGATTGACACTTTTTGCTGACATGACATAGTGAGTGAGATACACTCACTAGTCACTACCAGCGCTTGAAAAGCTTATTTAATTCATTTTTATTTTATTTTTTCGTCCTTTTCCCCATTTTTAAGCATCATCTCCCAAAACTTAAACTCCTTCCGTGGAAAAGTAGATTTGATGGTGTTAATTAGTTAAAAGAAAAAACAACCTAACATTATATTAGATCAAGCTATTATTATTTTGATTTATGAAAAATACATAGAAATAGTAGAGAAAAACAATTGAAAAAGATTAAACAAAAGAGTTTTATGTCTTAAGTGAAGAACTAATCATAAATTTGAAAGAAAGAATTTCACTGAGAAAACGATTTGGGTGGGGGAGATGAGGGAGTTCGAGTGGTGGGGCTGATGGAGAAAGATGGTTTGGATGGGGGAGGGGTTTGGGGATCGGGTGGTGGGAAAGGGGTTGGAAATCGGGGGTAGGGGTGGGGTTGGGGGGGGGGGGGCTTGGAGGGAGGGGTGCTGGAGAAGATGATATATGATAGAATGATTTTTTTTAAAAATTATTTAGGCTTTAAAAATGACACATGTGAATTGAGTGATTGCCCTTTTTTTTAAAATACAAAATTCACTAATTAAAAATTATTTTGACATATATGCGACATGTATTTATTTAATTCGTCACTTTGACATGTCATCGGGCGAGTGTGTTACACACACCTTACAAATTTGATTGATTGTTAAAAAAGTGATAAAAAGATATAGCGGGACATGACATGAGGTGTCTAATATGAACAAAATCTAATTAAATTGTCTAAGAGAAAATTTGTGTCAACTTTAGATGGTCACCGATGGATTACGCCTATATTTAAATAAAAGGAAAAACTACTCAATTATATTAAGATTATTATTATATTTACTAGTTTTTTTAAAGGTTTGAAATAATAATATATTGTCTCGCTAATTAATAAGTTTTTACCTGATTTCAAGTCAAACACATCTACATGTATTTGTATTACTAAATACAGTGAGAGAGAGAGAGAGAGAGGTGAGTTAGATATAGAGAGTCAAATACATGTGAATCCACTTGAATACATTGTATCTAGAATAAATTACAACTAAATTTGACTCCATGTATCCGAGATACACATGTATCCCATACCCAAAGTATGGTAAGAAATATAATGTTATAAATTAGCGTGAATTTAAGTAAATATCTCTTGAAATAGTAGGATTTGTACTTACCTTAAATATGTAAGATCTTGGGGGTCATTTATAGCTGGTTAGAGTTATCCTGGTAATAATACTACTACATGTATTAGTTATATATGAGAGAATTTATGTATTATTTAATGTCGTGAATTAGTTGTGCAGAGTTTAATTATTCGTGTATTTCGTATGCCTTGTTTCACCTTCTATCTTGGATAATATATTGCATATAATTTTCTCATAACTTATACATACATAAGTTATATGAATTTCTAAATTATAAATCAAACACTATATTAATTTTTTATATAAATAACTTACTTCCTAGCTAACTATCAAATATATATTTATACATGCTTCCATTCACACATTTCATTTTTGGGCACCAAGAACATGTCATCTAATCAAAATAGAAATGCGTAGAGAATGATTTACAAAAGGAGGACAAAGTAGTTTTTGAGAGTATTATGTATATGACCACTCAAAAGATAAGCCATGTACAAAAAGAAATGTTCATTGGGTTGTTAAAGTTTCCTTCTAATGGGATGACAAGGGTACAACAAAATTTTTAAAAAACAACAACTTAGTGTTATAGACAGAAGGGTGGCTTTCAATCATTTTCAAGGTCCTTTTTTCCATCTTAAAAAAAGCTATCTCCTTAATCCCACTGAGTCAATGCATTTTATATTTTTGAATATGACTTCTCATTACAAGTCAGAGCTTTTTCAATAGCCTCATCTTTAGGTAAAGATTTCCCTCTCAAAAAGGTTACATACACGTGTTTGCCATAAAATTTAAATTGCTGGCCTTAATTTAAAGTCAGTTTGAACAGCTTATAAACTGGGGAAAAAAAAAGCACCTCTATCCCAACTTTTAACTTTTGGCTTGAAATAAGCTTTTTTTAATTTAAAATAAATTATTTTGAGTATTGCCAAACAGCTAAATAAGTCAAAAACCAGCTTTTAAGTTAGTTTGATCAGCTTTTAAGCTGAGCCAAACAGGCTCTAAAAGCACTAATTTTAAGAAGGAATTTTTTTTTTTTAGAGAAGTGTAGGCGGTATATCAGTAAAACTGTTTTTCTGCTTGTTAAAAAAAGCAAAAGTAAAAAATTATTTTTTTCAAGATTAAATATCTTTTTCATATATATATATATATTTATTAATATATCTATTATTAATTAATTAAAATATCTTATAAATTTGATTAAATTTCATTCAAAAATTTTATTTTTTATTTTTGTGATACAAATTTTATTTTATGTTTACACATTGTTATTTTATATTTTAGATATTAGTTTACGTATCATTTTGTAGGATTATAAAAAGGTAACAACAATGTATATGTAAGTTTATATCAATATTAATTTATTTTCTTATTTATTTATGTATAATATTGATTGAAAATTTCACTACGTATATTTTAATTTAATTAATATTAAAAAAAATTATGTTAGATATTTAAAATTATTTCTCTCTATAAAATAAGTTTATTATTAAAAATACATTGATATTTGTCCTTTCTCGTACTTATTTATTTTTAAATAGCACTAAAAAAAAAACCAAACATAAGTATTTTTCAAAATAAATATTTTTAAAAAACAATGTCAAACATGCTCCTAATTTCATTAAATATGGTAAAATTTCTTAAGAATCCGACACAAACTTGGACCAAGCAAGTTTTGGTCAGGATCAGACCTTAATTCATCTCATTTTAACTTGCTTAAATAATCTATTTGCCACCCGTAATAATTACTAGTATTTTAGCTAAAATGAGTGATTCATAAAGATTTGTGAACAAATTAAAATCTTGATCCATAACTTGTTGTATATAAATTTTATGAACACGTTTTAATTCCAAAATTCTTCCAAATCAACTTCAAACTAGACATCCAACATTCTAATGTCAATCTTATCAATTTGATTTCAATTATTCGATTTAACTCAAACTTCCAAAATCAATAAAATCAATAGATCTACTTTATCGTTTTGTATAAACAAGTTTGCATAAAATCCAATAATTATGTTCTTTAAATTTCTTCAACCAATTAGATATTATCCTTTCAAAAGGCTACCTCGTTAAAATTTCTTGTTTCCATAGTTAGGTTTTTGCCTTTATTAGACAAGTCCATTTGGTTTAACTAATTTAAATTGTGTAATACATCATCTATTAAAGCACAAGCATAAATTTCACAATTAAATAAGGGAAAATTATATATTATAGCAAACTAATAACCTAAAAAAATGGAGTAGCTAGGGTTTGATTTAATTGTGCTCCATAGCAAATGTTTGCGAAAAATTGTCAGGCGCCTCTCTCCCAAATATCTCGCTAGCCACTCTCCTCCAATCTCTCGCTCGCTTCCTCACTTTTATACAAACACAAGTGTATAAAAATTGTTTCTAATTGTATAAAGCAGAGAAAAATGTATAAATACATATATTTTTGTTCCCCTCTCTCCTCTCTTCCAGATCTCGCTCGCCACTCTCCCAAATCTCGCTCACCACCCTCGCCTTTCTCACTTATACAAACAGAAGCGAAATGTATAAATTGTGTTTCTGTTTGTATAAAGCATGAGAAATGGTATATACACATGCAAGTACATATCTTTTCGTCCTATACACTTATAATTATACAATAAAAATACTTCCCTGCCCAGTTTCTTTTGCCTTTCTCTCTTTCTCGTTTTATACAATTTTCAAATTGTATCTAACTTCTCTCTTTCTAGTTTTATACAATTCGATTCAATTGTATATTCCTTGTCAAGTCTCTTTTGTCTTTCTCTCTTTCTCATTTTATACAAATTCAAATTGTATATTATTATTCTATACACTTATAATAATATAATTCGTTTTATACACTTCGTTTTTATACAGTTCTCTGCCCAATTGTCTTTCTCTTTCTTGTTTTATACACTTTGTTTGTACAATTTGCTTCAGCTGTATATGTATAGCGAATTATACAGTTTCTATGTTTGCTATGGAGCGCAATTATGCAAACTTTGCTATAGCATGCAAATATAAATTTTTTATTTGCTATATGTAAAAGTTACCCATTAAATAATTATATGTTTAGATATAATTATTAGAATTAAAAGTAGGCGATTGTTAAACATATTGAATAAATGTAAATAAATAATTTATAAATTAAAATAACTAAATTTCCTTAAATCTACTTTAATTACGAGCCCTCCTAATATGGAAGAAGTTTAAAAGGTAATTTTTAGCATGTCGGCGCGCACTAACCCAAAAAAAGGTCTCCCCTATCCTTTAAAGCCATCAGGCTTCTCTGCCCGCAACCCCAGCTCCTACTTCGAATGATAGAACGATTCGAAAGGGGCATACGTACGGCTTTGACTAAACGACTAACTAAGGCTAACGGAATAACAAAAGAACATAAACTTCCAACTTCCGAGAAAGGATAATCCCACAAATGAAACGAAAAGGGTTAGATGTTTTATTTTGTGACAAGACTTCTTTGATGTATTTTTTTAAAATTCTTTCCTGAAAAAATTCATCTTATTTTACTCTTTTTGGTTACTCGAATCCATACCTTTAGGCTTTAGAGTTGGAGTTGAGGAATACTCATCGCTCACAATCTGAATTCCCTCTCTATCTTATTTTATGAAAGTTATTTCAAATGTTAGAAAAGAATAATATAAAGGATAGAATACATTGGTTTTACTCAAAAAATAAATAAATAGTATAAGCAGAAAAAATACTTATTGCCAAAGAGACTTATTAATTTGTACTAATTTTGATTTAGAAACACTTTTGATATTTCTTAAATGGGTAGAATAAGTTAAGTCCTAATTATTGCAATATTTAAAAAAAAATGTGACCGGTATTTAGTCTTCTAATATTAATTGGTTAAATAATTGGTAACCGACAAGATAATTTTACTCCAAAGGAAAAGTTTGGTTCATTCATCATGATTCATCATAAACATGTATTAAATATCGTGATAATTCACAATGTGTTGAATGTCAATACACTAATGACACACTAAGGAAATTACTTATAGATATGGCTTTGATGTTTTGACCTATCAAGAAAAAGAGAAACCAACTACGGCCCACTAATCCACTTTTTTTTGTTGGTTTGTCTATAATTTTGGTTTACAATAAAAAGCATGTAAAAGTGGTAGACCCATATGATTTCTTTGTGGGTTGGAGGAGGCATGCCTTTGGGAGTTGTCTTGCACACGTGCTATTATTGTGACCTATTTGTAATGTCAATCTAATAAGATTTTACCTAGTGACATGATCTTTCAAATTTCATAATATCCATCATTATGAACCAACAAACACATTGTTTTTCCCCAAAGTAATCTATTGTAAAAATGGTTCTCCAATATCGTTAAAATTCACTACTTTTTAGCTCTTCTCTTTCAAATGCAACTATTTTTAAGTGATAAATATGAATTGAATACTGTATGGGTAACAAGGGAGTCATTAATATGTTTGTACATTTGAAATATTATAAAGTTATACATATATCTTTATAAGCTACATGTTTAAAACTTTTTAGGAGCAAGAACTCAGTATTCTTAGGTAGTACATCTGTTAATTTGTTCCTTTCATAATGTGAATGTTCCATGGATCTTAATTTAAAGGGCTTAGAACATCAATAGATTAGATTGTGGCTAAGTGAAAAAGTAACAACCTATTTTGTCATTATTCAAAAGGCACCTCGCGAAATCACAAACTTTTTTTTTTGAAATATTGTCAAAGTAAATTTTGGTGACACGATAAATATTTGTAATTTGAATTTGATCTCAGCTGACGTTATTCGACCCTAGTGGGAATATACCCGCTATGGCACTGCCTTTGTAGTGCCTTGTTGTAACATGAATTATGAATTGATCTTCATTTTATGTTTTTCAATGATACTTTTCATAAGGTAATAGTTTATTCGTAGTACTCTTTCAGATTCATGTGTTTCGGCTATTTCTCATGACTTAGTATACATGTACATTCATGAAATTAAATCAATTTTAAACTTTATTTTTTACTAGCTACAGAGTCAGACACTCCTTGTGTTTAGCTTTTAGATTCTTCTCTCCTCTTCTCATGCCTAGTTGGACAGCATTCAAGGATAAAATTTCCCATTGGAAAAATATTGTAACACCTCAAATATGGCTTTTCCAGAAAATTTAGGCAACTGTAGAAAATGTGCTAAAGTTTGTATAATTTGGATTTTAATAATGACATGTACGACCATAAAAACGGTTCAAAATAGATTTTTCAGAACCTAAATTTACGAGGGACTTTATTGTATAAGGTTTCACAGACCGAAGACCCGGTTATAGACCACCTTCAGCAACTTTAATTCACTAATCAAATGAATGACCTTTAATCTAGGTATTGAATATTAATTATTATACTAATAATTGAAACTTCTTTGAAAATCTCTTAGTAACTTTTGTATCAATTCAAAAGAAAATTATTTTGGAACTTGTTTTGTCATTCTTCTTCCATTGCTTCTATGTCATCATCACTATTATCACCAAATATTTCATCTATTTCGTCTTCTATTTGGCTACTTAATTGTGATAGTCCAGTATTTCGGCATTGATCCAATCTCTAAACAACACTGATACTTCTAAACTATCCTTTGCTAATGAATATCGATGATCTCCAATCATAAATCTCGATGTACTAAAGGCTTGCTCTGAATCAACATATGATGATTGAATCGCTAGCACATCTCGAACAACCCTAGCAAGGGTCGAAAATTGATTTTCACGATTCTTCCACCGTACTAATATTTGAGCTTGAAGTTCTCCTTTTCCATGTCTAACCTTTTTCCTTGTTTAATTGAAATATAAATTAAAATCATTATTGTTAGATGATTCAAGCTCAAGATAGTTATCCATAAAATCATCTGTATCATCAATTATAGGCCTACAAGATGAAGGTTCAGCTATTGAAATATTTTTTTTCCATAGTTTTATATGTTATATAAATCTATAGCTTTTAACACGTACAATAGCCTTTGAAAAAGTAGGTAAAGGGAGGACTTCATCTTGTTATGATAATTAGGTAGCCGCACTTAGTAGGGGTAGGGGTCTCATCATCTTCGTAATCTAATTCTACTTCCACATCTAATTATTCGTCAAAATTAGTAAAACATCTATCTAAAGTCTCATGATCTACTTCATTTTTGAAATTAAATTCAATAGGTTGTGACATAATAGAAGTTTCATCAACATGAGTATAATCATTAGTATTAATTCTAAATATAGGTGACAAATGTTTAGAATTAGAACTACTTCTTCTCTTTTATTTTTTCTTTTTGACATTGGTCTTTTATCACTATTACTTTCCGTATTCATGATCAAGTTTAAAATAACTAAATATTATGAAAAGCAAGCAAGATAATATAAGCAAAAAATAAAATAACTTAATTAATAAACAAATAAAAAAAAAGTTGGAACGAATGTGCCAAACATCTACGTAAAAGTAGATGTATAACCAAAGCTGGAATTGAAAAATTGAATTTAAGCTTCCGATTTAATTGAAATAAATATCTGAAATCCAAACTCCAGTTAATATCACAAAATAATTATGAAGTTATGAGACATTGAAAATTGAGAGATTTTGTAAGATGTAAATGAAATAGTTTGTGAATTTTTGATTTAAATGAAAGAATATGAGTATATTTATAGTGTTAAGGAGTTAGAGAAGGGTGCGGGAAAATCTGAGCCATTTTGGTATCAGCACAACGGCTATTTCTAAAGTTCTCATCAAAAAAATAAATGGGAAACTAACTGTTCAACTGGATCAATCGAACCGGAATCAGGTCTTATCGTATCAAATCAATCGGATAAAAAATTGAATTCAGTTTCGATACTTGTTCTGGTATCTTATAAGATTGGTTCCTTACTGGTTCAACCAATACCTGATTTACTGATACGAGATTTGAACCAAAATCGGACGGAACCAGCCAAAATCCTGTCCAATTGCCAGCCTTACTTAACACCAAGTAGGACTAGGATCGATTAGCTAGTGGATCAATCTTAACTCATATATTATGATCCGTACATTAACAAGTAGCTCAGGTGGTTTATGAGGGTTATTAGTATACCTCTCACAAATTGGTAAGTTTCCAGATATTGCATGGTCTTGTACTATGTATTTCAGTGAGTCCTCATGTTTTACTGATGACCTATAATGATTTTCTTCAATACTTTCTTTACAGTTTCAGCCAGTTTAGAGTCAGCTAGGAATTTGTCCTAGCAACTTATTGTGAGTAGAGGCTTTTACACAGATTGTAGATTTCCGCATGCATTTTTTGTTAGATTTTCTCTTATGATATGTTAGATTAGCTTAGATTAGATTCCGCTTTTAAATCGGTCTATTTATACTTCTTAGTGTCATGTTATATCATGAGGTTAGCTTGAGGTCACTTGTGGCTTTAAGCACCATATCACATTTAGGAGATAGCCTCAAGGCGTGACATGTAATTGGAGATGATGGTGATGAAGCTGCCTTTACAAAAAATGGCTCACCTTACAAAAATTATCACAACAGAGCTTCCTACTCTTTTTTATAATGATGAAACAATGAGGCCTACTTGAATGGAGTTAGTACCACAAGGGCTATTGTTCCCTCACTGTTGACTTGGGGAGAAAAGTTTACTATTACAAGTAGGATGATCTAACTTTTGAACTTGGAGGGCTTATAATTTAGAGATGTAACTGGAAAGATGATTTGAACCTACACTGTCACGACCCAAAACCGAGCCGCGACTAGCACCCACATTTACCCTTCTATGTGAGCGAACCAACCAATCTAAACCTTAACATTTCAACATATATCAACAGAAAGTAATGCGGAAGACTTAACTCATTAATAAAATCAAATCAATAACTATTATTATCCCCAAAATCTGGAAGTCATCACCACAAGAACATCTATGATCAAATTACTATCTAAGAGTATTCTAAAAAGCTAAAAAAATACATAAGGAGCTAGTCCACGCCGGAAGTTCAAGGCATCAAGACTTGAAGAAGAAGATCCAGTCCAAGCTAGAAGCATTAGCTCACCCTGAATTTCCGATGTAGTAAAGACTGGCTTGAATTACTGTTGAGTCGAAGACGACGGCACGTTTGCTGCACGCCACAAATACAAAGAAGAAAACATAAAAGTAGGGGTCAGTACAAAGCACAGGTACTGAGTAGATATCATCGGCCAACTCAAAATAGAAGACAATATATATTAAGTAATATCATAAAATCAACTATGATACCCAACATGTAGCAACAACAAGTACTATATCATTAACAATTACCGTCAAGTTCACACATGAGGACTCAAGCCTCAATACCATACTCGTTTGGGAATTAGATTCATTAAAGTGAGTATATTAGCATCTTTCAAGATTCATTATGTTTATTCCCCTCGTGTCGGTACGTGACACTCCGCTCCATATACTATCCTGGTGTCGAAACGTGACACTCCGATCCTCATTCTATCCTGGTACCGGAACGTGGCACCCGATCCATATACTATCCTGGTGTCGGAACGTAACACTCCGATCCTCATTCTATCCTGGTACCGGAACGTGGCACCCGATCCATATACTATCCTGGTGTCGGAACGTGACACTCCGATCCTCATTCTATCCTGGTACCGGAACATGGCACCCGATCCTCTATCTCTATCCTGGTACCGAAACGTGGCACCCGATCCCCTAATCTCACCACTTTCGTTCATCAAGCCTTCTTTTATACCAAGGCATCATCATTAACAAAGTAGATTAGGGTTTCTTTTCAAGATTTGGGATTCAATAGCTTCATCATGCTTATTTATTTACAATTTCATAATCATATTCATGCAAGCATACAATTAAGCATATAGAAGGGTTTACAATATTACTAACACATATCATTCGCTATTAAGAGTTTACTACGAATAGTGTGAAAACCATAACCTACCTCCACCGAAGAATTGAATTCAAGCAAGCAAATTTCTCCAAGCTGCGTTTCTTCTTCTCCCTCGTTCGATACTCTCTCTCTCTCTTTGTTCTTTTTATTTTCTTTATTCAAGCCCTCTTTCTTTTACCCTAATTAACATATAATTAAGTTTAAAAGATGGCATTAATAGCCCACTAATTAACTTAAGGTTACCTCTTTTAACCCCCAAGTAATTAGACTTATAATCCTTAACCCTCTAACTTTATAATTAAAGTAGGAATAGTCCAAAACGTCCCTTAAAACGTGTAAAGAAATCCGACCCAGACCGGGATTACGCAACTTGTGACGGGCCGTCGTGCCTGCGACGGTCCGTCCTGCAGGTCGTCGCAAGGTTCAGAGACCCAAATTTCCACCAAGGGTCTGTGACGGTCCGTCCTGCCATTCCGTCACGAAGTTCAGAGAGTCGATTTTCAGTACCCAATTTCAGAATTTCTAAGTGTTTTGAAACGAGACCCTGCGACGGTCCGTCATGCCCATGACGGTCCATCGTGGGGTCCGTCGTTTCAGCCAATTTTCCAGAAATAAAATCTGCTACTCAAAACGACTAAACAGGTCGTTACAATAGATACCAATTTACCCATCGTTCGTCCTCGAACGATCACAAGAAGAAAAACAAGGGCGAGAAGGAGTACCTGAATCCTTAAACAAATGTGGGTATTTTTCTTGCATATCTGCCTCCTTCTCCCAAGTGGCTTCTTCAACCGGTCGATTCTTCCATTGCACCTTGATGGATGCAATCTCTCTTGACCTCAACTTGCGAACTTCTCTATCTAAAATAGAAACAGGCTCCTCCTCATAAGACAAATTTTCATCAAGCAAAACTGAATCCCAACGGATAATGTAGTTTCTATCCCCATGGTATCTTTTCAACATAGACACATGGAATACCGGATGTACTCCGGACAGCCCTGGGGGCAAGGCTAGCTCATAAGCCACCTCCCCTACTCGCTTAAGTACTTCAAATGGCCCAATGTACCTCGGACTTAGCTTACCTCTTTTACCAAACCGCATCACCCCTTTCATTGGCGAAACTTTCAACAAGACTTGTTCACCCTCCATGAACTCTAAGTCTCTAACCTTTCGATCTGCATATTCTTTTTGCCTACTTTGCGCCGCTAGAAGCTTTTCTTGGATAGATTTCACTTTCTTTATCGAATCCCTCAAAAGATCAGTACCCCAAGGTCTAACCTCGAATGCATCAAACCAACCAATGGGAGACCTACATCTCCTACCATACAATGCTTCAAATGGAGCCATATCAATGCTTGAGTGATAGCTATTATTGTATGAAAACTCCGCTAAGGTTAAGAAGTTATCCCAATGACCACCAAATTCTATCACACATGCACGAAGCATATCCTCCAACACTTGAATCGTTCGCTCAGACTGACCATCGGTCTGAGGATGGAACGCAGTACTAAGGTCCAACCTAGTACCCAATTCCGCATGCAATGTTTTCCAAAACTTAGAAGTAAACTGCGTACCTCTATCTGATATGATGGAGAGTGGAACCCCATGCAACCGAACAATTTCTGAGATATAGATTTTGGCTAACTTTTCTGCATTGTAAGTCACCATGACCGGAATGAAATGAGCAGACTTAGTTAACCTATCGACAATCACCCAAATAGAGTCATACTTACCCATTGTCTTTGGAAGACCAACCACAAAGTCCATTGCGATTCTCTCCCATTTCCATTCCGGAATGGGCATTTTCTGAAGTGTTCCTCCGGGCCTTTGGTGTTCATACTTTACTTGTTGACAGTTTGGACACTTGGCAATAAATTCAACAATATCACGCTTCATTCTACTCCACCAAAAGTGTTGCTTTAGGTCACGATACATCTTGGTTGAACCCGGATGTATAGAATACCTTGAACTATGAGCCTCTGTCAGAATAGTGTTAATCAAATCATCGACGCGGGGTACACATACCCTTCCCTTAATCCTCAAAACACTTTCCTCATCGATTGTTGCTTCTTTAGCCTCTCCTTGCAACACTTTGTCTCGGATCCGAATCAATTTCTCATCATTAAACTGCCTTCCCTTGATCTTGTCAAGGAAGGAAGATCTTGCCTCCACACAAGCTAACAATCCTCCCTTCTCATTTACTTCTAACCTCATAAGGCCATTAGCTAGAATCTGAACTTCTCTAGCCAACGGGCGTCTAGAAGCTTGTAAGTGAGCTAGACTTCCCATGCTTCCCGCCTTTCTACTTAAGGCATCTGCTACAACATTCGCCTTCCCCGGATGATACAAGATAGTGATGTCGTAGTCCTTCAGTAGTTCCATCCATCTCCTCTGTCTCAAGTTCAAATCTTTCTGAGTAAAGACATACTGTAGGCTACGATGATCCGTATAGACCTCACACTTAACCCCATATAAATAGTGTCTCCATTGTTTTAATGCAAACACTACCGCGGCCAATTCCAAGTCATGAGTTGGATAGTTACGTTCATGCACTTTTAATTGTCTTGAAGCATAAGCAATCACATTCTTTTCTTGCATTAGCACTGCACCCAAACCCGAATAGGATGCATCACAATAGACAATGAAATTCTTACCTTCCACTGGCAAGGTAAGGATAGGTGCGGTAGTCAACAAAGTCTTGAGTTTCTGAAAGCTTTCCTCACACTCATCCGACCATACAAATGGAACATTTTGCTTAGTCAAGTTCGTCAGTTGGGAAGCAATAGAAGAGAATCCCTTGACAAATCAGCGGTAGTAGCTAGCTAACCCAACAAAGCTCCTTATTTCTGACACATTAGTAGGTCTTACCCAATTCTTCACTGTCTCAATCTTAGAAGGATCCACCATCACTCCTTCCTTAGAAACCACGTGCCCCAAGAAGGACACTGCATCTAGCCAAAACTCACACTTAGAGAACTTGGCATAAAGCTTTTTCTCCCTCAACATTTCCAATACCATTCTCAAATGCTCCTCATGTTCCTTCTTACTTTTAGAGTATATCAGTATATTATCAATAAATACGATCACAAAGAGATCCAAATACGGCTTAAATATCCCGTTCATCAAGCTCATGAACGCAGCAGGGGCATTCGTAAGACCAAAGGACATCACTACAAATTCATAATGCCCATACCTAGTCCGAAAAGCAGTCTTTGGCACATCCGTTGCCCGTATTTTCAATTGATGATAACCGGATCTCAAGTCAATCTTAGAGAAGACACAAGCACCTTGTAATTGATCGAACAAGTCATCAATGTGAGGAAGAGGATACTTGTTCTTAATAGTTACCTTGTTCAACTGCCTGTAGTCTATGCACATCCGAAAACTCCCATCCTTCTTCTTCACAAAACAAACCGGAGCACCCCAAGGAGATGCACTTGGTCTAATAAAACCTTTGCTCAACAACTCTTGAAGTTGGGCCTTTAACTCTCTTAACTCCGCGGGATCCATTCTATAAGGGGGTATAGAAATGGGGCGAGTACCCGGTTCAAGATCGATACAGAAGTCAATATCCCTATCTGGTGGCATGCCAGGAAGATCTGCAGGGAACACATCCAAAAACTCACGGACTACCGAAACCGACTCAATCGAAGGTACTTGGGTAGTGTCATCCTTGAGATGGGCCAAGAAAGCTAAACACCCTTTACCAACCATTTTCTTAGCACGAAGAAAGGAGATAATACGCACCGGATTGGAAGTGTAGTCCCCCTCCCACACTAACGGGTCTGTCCCAGGCTTGGCTAACGTCACAGTTTTAGCATTACAATCCAAGATCGCAAATTGCGGAGAAAGCCAAGTCATACCCAGAATTACATCAAAATCAACCATTTCTAAGATAACCAAATCCACATAAGTGTTGCTCCCCACAAAATTCACCAAACAAGACCTATATACCTTTTCAACTACCACAGACTCTCCCACCGGAGTAGAAAAACGAATAGGCATGTCAAGTAATTCACAATGCAAATTTAGATCATTAGCAAATGAGGAAGATACATAAGAAAATGTGGATCCGGGATCAAACAATACAGAAGCCATGCAATCACAAACCAAAAGCTTACCTGTGATGACAGCATCAGACGCCTCCGCTTCAGACCGCCCAGGGAAAGCGTAACAATGGGCCCTATCGTTTGTCTGTCCATTGCCCCTACCATGTGGTGATGTAGTGGCTCCAATTTTCCCATCACCTCGGCCGTTTTGGTGACCACCATAACCTCGACCACCGCGTCCTCCAGAATGACGGCCTCTTCCATAACCACCTCTACCTCTAGCTATTGGGGGCCGATAACTCTGTTTTGGACAATATCTCTTAATATATCCAATCTCCCCACATCCGTAGCACTCTCGGGGTTCATGCATAGGTCTCTCAGAGAAGTGTTGGCCGGTCTGAGGTGGACCCCCAACTACAGTCTGTAGTGAAGACTGAATGGGTCGAACCGAGTAACCTCCGGAACTCTGTCCTCTAGAGTAGGAACCACTAAACTCACCTCCCTTTCGAAACCTTTTTGATGTCGATGTCGAGGTGAAGTCATCGGGCTTCACTCCTTCCACCTCTATCACGAAGTCTACCACTTCTTGGAAGGATTTTGCCGTAGCCGCTACCTGTAAGGCCGAAATCCGCAACTCTGACCTCAACCCCTTCACAAACCGGCGAATCCGTTCTTGTGGACTGAAACAAAGTTGCGTGGCATATCTGGATAGTGCGCGAAACCTAGCCTCATATGCATTGACCGACATCCTACCTTGCTCTAGGCTCAAGAACTCATCCCTCTTCCTATCCCTCAAAGTCCGGGGGATATACTTCTCCATAAACAAGCTAGAGAATGAGGCCCAAGTCATAGGTGGTGCCTCTGTTGGTTGACACTCAACATGTGACCGCCACCACATTTTGGCGTTCCCTTGAAACTGATAACTCACGAACTCCACACCAAACCGTTCTACTATACCCATTTTGTGTAGTAGCTCATGACAGTCAACCAGAAAATCGTAAGCATCCTCAGATTCAACACCCTTGAAGACTGGAGGTTTCAATTTCAAGAACTTACTGAAAAGTTCATGCTGATCATTTGTCATTATAGGCCCAGTAGTCATACGTGGAAACGTGCCTATCTCCAATGAGACATCCATGCGGGGAGCCATAGTAGCCGCATGTTGTACCTCCGAACCTGAGGTGCTGGTGCAGAAAACACTGGGGGTGTCTGGCCCTGATCAGATAACCCGCTAAGGTAAGCCAGAACCTGATTAATCATCTCTGGGGTAGGTTGGGGTGGCATTTCCTCATTCTGCACTTGTTCATTCTCCCCATCCTCCCCTTCTCTTACTACTTCCTCAGTCGGTGGAGGAGTCACTGCCCTAGCATCAGATGGGCTAGGTGCTCGTCCTCTTCCTCTAGAGGACGTCCTCCCACGACCTCTACCACGGCCTGTTGCCGCTGTTCTCCCTCGAGCCACAACCCCAGTGGCTGGCTCAGTTGTATCTTGCCTTGCTGGCGTTGGTGTTGGCGTAGTCGTTGCTCTCGTTCTAACCATCTGCGAAAGGGAGTGAAGATGGTCAGATACCAATTTGTATCACCTAGATACCAATTGGATTCAAGTAATAGCACGAAAGAAGAAAGAAAGAGTGGAATTTTCCTAAAGTCTTATAGCTTCCCAAAGAAAAGTAAAGGCGTCCCCCTACCGTTCCTTAAGACTCTACTAGACTCGTTCTTGTGTGATGAGACCAACGAACCTAATGCTCTGATACCAAGTTTGTCACGACCCAAAACCGAGCCCCGACTGGCACCCACATTTACCCTCCTATGTGAGCGAACCAACCAATCTAAACCTTAACATTTCAACATATATCAACAGAAAGTAATGCGGAAGACTTAACTCATTAATAAAATCAAATCAATAACTATTATTATCCCCAAAATCTGGAAGTCATCACCACAAGAACATCTATGATCAAATTACTATCTAAGAGTATTCTAAAAAGCTAAAAAAATACATAAGGAGCTAGTCCACGCCGGAAGTTCAAGGCATCAAGACTTGAAGAAGAAGATCCAGTCCAAGCTAGAAGCATTAGCTCACCCTGAATTTCCGATGTAGTAAAGACTGTCTTGAAATTACTGTTGAGTCGAATACGACGGCACGTTTGCTGCACGCCACAAATACAAAGAAGAAAACATAAATGTAGGGGTCAGTACAAAGCACAGGTACTGAGTAGATATCATCGGCCAACTCAAAATAGAAGACAATATATATTAAGCAATATCATAAAATCAACTATGATACTCAACATGTAGCAACAACAAGTACTATATCATTAACAATTACCGTCAAGTTCACACATGAGGACTCAAGCCTCAATACCATACTCGTTTGGGAATTAGATTCATTAAAGTGAGTATATTAGCATCTTTCAAGATTCATTATGTTTATCCCCCTCGTGTCGGTACGCGACACTCCGCTCCATATACTATCCTGGTGTCGGAACGTGACACTCCGATCCTCATTCTATCCTAGTACCGGAACGTGGCACCCGATCCATATACTATCCTGGTGTCGGAACGTGACACTCCGATCCTCATTCTATCCTGGTACCGGAACGTGGCACCCGATCCATATACTATCCTGGTGTCGGAACGTGACACTCCGATCCTCATTCTATCCTGGTACCGGAACGTGGCACCCGATCCTCTATCTCTATCCTGGTACCGGAACGTGGCACCCGATCCCCTAATCTCACCACTTTCGTTCATCAAGCCTTCTTTTATACCAAGGCATCATCATTAACAAAGTAGATTAGGGTTTCTTTTCAAGATTTGGGATTCAATAGCTTCATCATGCTTATTTATTCACAATTTCATAATCATATTCATGCAAGCATACAATTAAGCATATAGAAGGGTTTACAATATTACTAACACATATCATTCGCTATTAAGAGTTTACTACGAATAGTGTGAAAACCATAACCTACCTCCACCGAAGAATTGAATTCAAGCAAGCAAATTTCTCCAAGCTGCGTTTCTTCTTCTCCCTCGTTCGATACTCTCTCTCTCTCTTTGTTCTTTTTATTTTCTTTGTTCAAGCCCTCTTTCTTTTACCCTAATTAACATATAATTAAGTTTAAAAGATGGCATTAATAGCCCACTAATTAACTTAAGGTTACCTCTTTTAACCCCCAAGTAATTAGACTTATAATCCTTAACCCTCTAACTTTATAATTAAAGTAGGAATAGTCCAAAACGTCCCTTAAAACGTGTAAAGAAATCCGACCCGGACCGGGATTACGCAACCTGTGACGGGTCGTCGTGCCTGCGACGGTCCGTCCTGCAGGTCGTCGCAAGGTTCAGAGACCCAAATTTCCACCAAGGGTCTGTGACGGTCCGTCACACATGTGACGGTCCGTCCTGTCATTCCGTCACGAAGTTCAGAGAGTCGATTTTCAGTACCCAATTTCAGAATTTCTAAGTGTTTTGAAACGAGACCCTGCGACGGTCCGTCGTGCCCATGACGGTCCGTCGTGGGGTCCGTCGTTTCAGCCAATTTTCCAGAAATAAAATCTGCTGCTCAAAACGACTAAACAGGTCGTTACATACACTTGATGAACTTTGTAGGTAGTTGTGAGTCTTTTGAGATATTTATCGTTAATCAAACTGTCATTCGTTTGAGGAAGCAACAATATGACTTCATATTCACATCTAATATACTTGCAATCCAATCACTACACAGGAAAAGAGTCATCCTAGCTTTTTTTGTTTTTAGTTTTTGCTAGCATTCGTGTACACCTAGCAAAATTGACACCATTGTAGTTTTTAAACATAACAAGAAAATGTCATATTGCTAGTTTGAAGGACTTGATATGCAATTAGACATGCGGTGGGATGATTTGCTAAGCTTTGAATATATTAGAGATACGTGAAGTTTAGATTTAATTAAAGGATATTTTTGTTCAAAAGTTCAAACAATTTAGAGAAAAAAAATTTTTTGCTAACTCCATCGAAGTACTTATTTTCTTTCAGAACCTTTTGACCTAACATCTTATTTTTTAAAACAATCACTTTTTGGGGAAAAAAAAAAAGAAGAGAGTAAATTTGGCCGAACAACACTATAAAATTCTCAAAGCATAATTAATAAGATTAACTTAATACAAATTAACCTCTAATAAATATTTTCATCAAATCAACATGAAAAAATAAAATAAAACATTTTAATTTAGTCCAACGTGAACAAATTTTCTTAGTTTAATTTGATTTATATGTTTAAAAGTCCGACATGAATAAACTAATTTGAAATTTGAAAAATGTAAACCCACCTTGTTCAAAGTTCATGTACATTCCGAGCTACGAGCAAGATCTATCAAGGGAAGAAATTGCAGATATTCACGTAAAGCAACACCTCTCTTTCCAAGTTCCATTTAACAGTACACACATGTGAACTTCTTGTTTTTTGTGTTTTTATACATCAAACAAAAAATACCATCCTAAAAATATTTACACACAATCCAAATAGATGCTATAAGAAGTGGATGATAAAGGTTGTCGGGTTATGGGGATCGAATGAAATGTGTTGGAAGATTGAAAAGACACAGGTTTGATTCTACTAATGAAACTTGCTCTCTGCTTTAACTAGAAAAGTACTTTTTCTTATTTTTTAAAATACTTGCTTCTTTAGCCAAAATTGTTTAACAAATCTTTTGACAAAAAGATTGGAGAACATTTTTTTTTCCTCCCCCCTATTCAACACACCCCTAGTTTCCCTACAGGAGCACAGATTTACATTAAATAAAGTGAAATTCAAAAACAATTTCATTTCAAAGTCACAACAGATTAGGGGAGATGAAGATTAACAAAAATGCTTGCCAGTCAGTATCTTACATAACAGAAACTAGAGCAAAATGGTTCACTATGTAAAATCTAGTATTCAGCAGTGAAAAAGGAAAATAAATAACAAGCCAGCTAGTGCAGTAGTTCTCAAGAACGAAGATAACATCATAGCACAGGTTTTTATGCCACAGGAAGAACCTCGATGGCGGGAGCAGCTATCATAGGAGGAGGAACAACAAACTCTTCTTCCTCCTTGGGTGGATGAATAGTCACCAAATCTGGCAGTGGAGTCATAGGCCCTTGTTTACCCTTAGGATCCCAGTCAAGCATGATCTTGACTTTGATACCAAGCACACCCTATAAAATAGACAACAACATAAAGTAGCAGCAATGTTAAATAACAATAACAAAGCTGCAGCACAAAAATAAAAGTAAGTCAGCAGATCAGTAAAAGCTAAGTGAAGACAAGATACTAACCTGCCTTAGTAGCACATGCCTTACAGCTGCATCAATGTATTCTTTAACCGGTTGGCCAGAAGAAATCATGTAACCGTCCTTAAACTTCATGGACTTGGCACGCTGAGCACGGAGCTTTCCACTAACAATCACCTAAAAAAAAGAGACCAATATAAAAACCTTCAAAGACCATGTACTTGGAGATAGATATAGAGAAGGAAAATGACACCCAACAAACCTCGCATCCCTTGGCTCCACTCTCCATTACAAATCTCAGAACACCATAGCAAGCCCTATATCATAACAAAAGATAAGCTTGGTAAAACACTTGTACCAAAGAGTTGCAGACATCTGCGGAATTTGATCATGTCATGCAAATTGAACTCCAACAAATTACCTAATCTTGAAGAAAAAACGTGCAACATAAATATTTGACTGAACTATCAAATAAAATAAATTTACACATATTTTATGTGGCAAAATCTGCTTTCAATAGCCATGATGTATGGTGACATTAAAAAGTCAAGTCATTTTAAAACATATCATCTCACCTTTGGAAATGATGAAGAAAACTCTGTATTATAGAACCTTCAAGCCACGAAAACCAAACAAATGGAACACCAGATTGAAAGATACTTTATGTCTAATACAATTGTTACTACCTAAACCTAGATGCAGGGACAGATCTGGGGAGGCAGGAGGGTATTTACCCGACCCCCCTTGGCAATAAGGTTAGCTCAGTGGTCTAGGAAATTCAAAATGTACCCCCAACACCTAAGGTCGGATTCTCAAGGAATGTATTGTTTTAAAGAATTTTATTAGTTGAAAGATGCACGCATAATGGGACCCAAAATACACAACCATATTCGAAGATATTTTGTATCCATACAGTTTGTACTTAACTACATCTTTATCAGAAAGTCTTGTTTTCCTTGGAGGCATTTAAGTTGTCAGAAATTTCCTCACTTAGATTCTTCAAAATAGGAAATCAGGTATAAATATATTTCTCTGATTCCTAAATAGATGGGATCAATTATAGTCACCCTCCGACACGAGAAAGGCACAAGCACACTCACTGTAAAGATGGCTTTCAAAAGTCAAGCAACAGAAAAAAATGAGACTTTCAAAAGTCACAAAAAAAGAAAAATTAAGGCAGGGAACAAGTGCAACCAAGTAACAGACCTTCTGACAGCAAGTCCTCCAAGTAACTTGTATCGCAGTGACTCTGCCTGAGCAATGGCACAGAGACCCCTATTGTTGACTTTCTCAGCATAGAGCTCAACAGTGTTTTCCTTGAAATTAAAACGCTTCTGAACAACTGAAGTCAGCTCCCTGATCCTCCTACCTTTCTCACCTGGAAAATACAGACACAAAAACACCATTACTCAACTAATAATTTAATCCATGAAAAACACCTACTTCCAGCTCATATGATAATGATTCAGTTGCCTCTATTCTCCTATTTTAGCTCCATTTTTGGAGTCCAATCTATCTAAATACAAATTAACATTTATTTTGAGCAACATATCCACTAAGACAGCTAATGAAATAGACAGAGTAATCTGCAGTATTGCACGACGCACAGCATTCAGAATCTTTACAATAACTTGTTAAGCACTCTGCAAAAATTTTAAAATTGCATAACATAAATCTAATGGTATAATTTTGGTTGAATATTGTGGTGTCAGAGTTAGCAGCATGCACCTCGACTAAAAGTGTATAATTTCTGGTATAAACACAAGTCTGACAAATAGATACAGTTATGTTGTATTGCTGCTCTATAGAATGTTAATTACATTTAGTCTGTTAGCTGATGGATGTAACTCTTATCTATAAATTTCATGAAGAAAAAATAACAAGAGAAATTTTGCTTATACATATATATATTTATGTACCAAGAACGTTCTGAGTACGAGTGGCTCTAATGATGATTTCAGTTCGCACGGGCGTAACCCTAACTTCAACTCCCGAGTAACCATCCTCCGCCAGCTCTCTTGTAAGCACTTCGTTCAACTCCGCAAAAAAAACTCCATCCGCAACAAACTAAACACATAAAAGAAATATCAATTTAAGCCATACTAAAAAAATTCAGTTAGATCTAAAATGACAGCGAGAAATTGAACTGACATACCTTTCGCTTTTTACTAATCTGAGGCGTCGCCATGTTGAGATTAGGGTTTGAGATCGATTCACTGCCGCCGCTAGCAGATACAAGTAAGAGGCAGAGAAGAGTTGGATTCGTTGGGTATAGAGAAGAAAGGGTTTGTCAAAGATTTAAGGCAGGTTACAAGTTTGGGCTTCGTCTACTAGCCCGCTTTTAAAAGATTGGGCTTGTATACTACATTCAAGTGGGCTCAAAATATGCATTCTGTAGCATATTTGTATTTGTAGCAAAATACTCGGGAATTAGGAAAAGTGGTCATTCAGAAATAGGACACAATTTTGAAAAAACAAATATCGAAATTAATTGAATTCTCTTCTTCTACTTCTTTCTTCTTCTACTAGTTGTTCTCACTCTTTAGGTTATTAAAGTTTCAAATCTTATTAGATTTAAAAATTTAAAGTATCACAAATGTAAATCGTTTTGAGCAAATTATATATCATAAGACTAAAAATTTTGAGCGAAATTTACTTTAAATTTAGGACTTTATATATAGTCAGTTCACGTATAATTAAGTTGTATTCAGCTTTTTGAGTGTGTAATAATGTAAAGTCAGTATATAGTTTTTTCTTCTTTTAAATGAAAGCATTAGGTCTTTGCCCATTTATTGAAAAATTAAGTCATATTAGTACCTAACTTCAGTCCAACTCAAGCCCAAATTTAATCCTGCAATTACTAAAAAGTTAAATATAGACAGTACAACAGCTTTGGATGTCCTTGAGTAATCGTGGGATAGAGTTGCAAGCTGAATCGATGTTCTTGAAACACAAGCTAAGGAACTTATCATTTCATTCAGTTGATTGTATTTGCATATCTGAATTGTTATTTTTGTTCTGTTGACTCCTCTTGTTATACATTTTTTTTACACATAGGTAGGTATCCATTTCTTCATCCCTAATAGGTTAAGCTTCAAAGGAGCTAATACACTGTCTAAAGATTTCAATTTTATTCAGCAGAACTGAGTTATAGTTATTGTTCCATTGATTCCCTGCTATTTTGACATTTCTTTACTCTCATACTTGGGAAGCCAAATTTTTCTAGCTGGTATCCCATCAGAAACTATACTCTGAAAATTGTCACGAAAAGCAAGATGCTTTGAAACAGATGTCCATCAAAAAGCTCCCTCTTGTGCTTTGCTTACATATTAAGTGATTTGAACATTCTCCCACCAGTAAAATGTCCAGAATGATCGAGTGCCACGTGCAATTTCCCTTTCATTTGGACATGAAACCATATTTATCGTCTTCAATTGTAAGAAGAAGATATGGAAACATAATCTTTTCTTTTGACGGTGATGAATTAGATGTTTCTATAGAGTTTGAAATTTTTGCAGTGGTCACACATTCAGGAATATTAGAATCTAGTCACTATATATGTGATTTATTTGCATTTGAGAAACCAATGGTACAAATGTGACGAAGCATAAATAACTAAAGTAGACGAAGAAGTTGTTAAGGCCTCATAGTTCTATCTAATATACTATTTACAAAAGAAGCTCTACCACAAGAGCTGTGAAGATGTTAGATGCCAGCCAATGTCACTGCTCGCAGACACATTTGTTCCGATAAGTGGTTGCTGCTAGAACTTCAATTTTTGTGCGTTGGACTTGGATAGGTCTTCTGCATTTTTCTGTCCAGCCATGTAATAGTATTTGGGGGGCGTGAAGTATGATGGTAAGTCTTGGGGACTCTCCACCAACCAAGGCATTCCCGTTAAGATGGATGATACTGGAAATTATATGATAACATAACTCAAAATTTGGATTTTGAGATAGAATATTTTTAACTTGTACAGTTTACAACATTAGTTTTCTTTTTGAGGCTTTTTAGAAGGAGTCATATGAATATATAGTAACTTAACAATGTGAGGGGCATCTTTTGTTTGGTCCCTTTCTCAATCTCTTCAAGATTCTGATTAACATTCATTACTGACTTCTTAAAAGTGATCTTATTTCTTGTTGTTGTTTTTTTAAGATTTGTGTTATAACTTATAACATGTAATTTGATTTTTGGTAAATGTCAAACAGTTATTATGGTAGCGAAAGTTATCAAAAAAAAAATTCTATGCATCGGAGGGGATGTCTTTATCCATAAATTGATTATTGCTAGAAAATCAATATGAAGAAAAATGTAACAATTATTAAAAAAACAACCCCACATATCTGCACAGTTAATTGGATCAGAATATTAGAAGCATGAAATATATACGCCATCACCGTCTTAATCAGTGAGTAAGATTTTCTTTTTGAGTGATCTCATAAGAATTTACAAAGTTGCGTGTTTGGCGGGAGGGAGAGGACGTTAAAAGATGTTGCTTAATTGATAAATAGTTATATCCATAGTGTAATACGGAACGTGAATCTCCACTTAAATCGACGGATAAAAATTAATTTTGTCATTCCATGTGTTTTTGAAACGTGTGAACATGATTTTTTTTTCTCAAAAGTGGAAGAATGTTCAATATAATATTTCCTACATTCATTTTTACTTGTTCACTGTGTCAAAAGTATATGTATATTTCTACTTATTCAATTTAAAAAATATAATTTACTATTATATGTCTATTTTATTATCGTTAAATACTATTCTTTTCAATGTTTAGAGTACATATACAATTTATGGGTGATATAGTAAATAATCATTTTATTATTATTATTTGCTAATGAGTATGCCTAGTCAAACATGAACAGTAAAGATGAACAAAATATTACTTTATACAAAATAATTAAATTCTATCTTATTGCTTTTGTATATTGAGACAAGTGAACGACATCATTTACGCTTAAGCCTTGATTAACATATGATTTACTGATTTCATAAAATATTTAATTTTACAAGAGACCATGAATTTATTGCAACCAAAATTAATATATAAAAATTGCGAAGTGTAGAATTGAACCTAAGTCAAATTAACATAGTAGTAATATATTATTCCATCTAGTTTAAGTTTGAAACAAGTCTTGAAAACGCTACTAAATTCATTCACAAAAGTTAAAAGTGTCTCAATTCAAACCCTTGTCCCCTCCTAACGTCTATTTTTAGCAACAATTTCTTCCTCTTTTTCTTCCTTTTCTAAATAAGGGTTCAATTTTTTGATTGTTTTAAGTGTCATGGTGAAAGAGACAAGCAATGACTGTGAATTCATCGGGATTGGAGAATAATCAGGCCGGAAAATTGAATGCTAGAGGGGCCAAGAAACAGTTGGAACTTTTTACTATTTTGAATCATACAACTGTCTCTACTCGTATACCTGATTTCTCATTCCTCCAGACTTGTAGTATTTCTCTGTTTTTGGTCTCTATTTATTATGTGTACTTTTTATGTAGGAAAATAATTGGAGTATTGGGTTATATTTTCTTCTTTTTGTGTATTTTTTGATTACTGGTTCAATAAATTACATTTTTATGTGTGTTGGTTATGGGTTTTCTTCTATAAATTCGTGCATGCAAGGGAAATGTAGGTCGATTTTGTGATTCTTTTTTTTTTGGGGGGGGAGGGGAGGGGGGGAGGGGAATTTCTTCTTGGATTAAATAAGTAAAATGATTGAAGATACTGGGTAAAAATTAAATTTGAGAAAATAAAGTGGAGTGATTTGAGGGTTGATATGAGGGGATTTGCGTGATTTATTTTATTTTATATTTTAGTTGAGATTGTGATATTTGAAAGTTGAACTCTTCAGTATTTGTGATTATGTCTAAGTATTCTTTTAATGGCTAAAAAGTACTATGACTGAAAAATTTGAAACATCATCCCCCAATTCCTGTTTTTTGTTTATCTGTTTTCTTTGCATTTTGAACATTTGAAGAAAGTTCTAATATTTTATTTTATAAGTTGTTTTGTAATGAGAGTGGATAACAAAGTGAAAGATGTTACAATGTATTTAAGTAGTGATAGCATTCACAAATTGCCTCAATGTATATGCAGTTTCTCGTTATTGATAAATTTGAATTTTTATGTTGTGAATTCGATGAAAGACTTGTTATTGTGTGGAAGTATCTGACTTTTTTCTCAGTAGCGTTTGTTGGACTTAGAAGTGCTGATTATTTTGAAGATTGCCAAAGTACGTACAATAGGTTGTGCTGCTAAAGTGATATGTTGTGCTAACACGATACAAAAAGAGTTTAAACCAAGTCAACGATGGAATAATTTTCAATAGAGTTTTTCTTATTTAAGGAAAATTATATTTTCTTACCTAATTAAGAAAAGCGTGTTTTCTTATTTAATAAGAAAACCTGTTGGAAAGATTTGTGGAAGTATGTCAACTAATCCAAGTCGATTTCAACGAGTTTGTTAAAATCAAGTTCAACAAAGATTTGTTCAAGAAGATTATGTTGTAGCTGTAACATGGCAAAGTTAAGGAGTTGAAAATACGACACCTAAATTAAGTCGAAGACGAAGTTCGAGTCGAGTTTGGTTTATAGAAGTTTAATCACATTTTGTTGCCTATTTAAGGACGAATTCACTTAGGAGAAGGAATCCTATATAGACAAGATTTTCTGGAGGCGGCATAATCTAAAAGAAAAAAAGTGTGAGTTTAGTAGAGGCAAAGACAAGAAAAGGTTCAAAATGAGTACAACAAGAATTTGTAGAGGCAAAGCCAAAGTTAAATCAAACAAGGACTTGCTGAATTTCTAATCTATAAATGGGGACCTATTTTCATCAGAAAAAATAGTGCACTTACATGGAGAGAAAATCAAAACACTATCAAGAGGTTTGAAAGAGTTTTGATATTAACTTATGGAGTGTTGCGAGTTAAGTAAGAAGTTGTAAGATTGTATTCAAGAGTCTTGTTTACAATCCGAGTTTTGTGAGTAAAAGTTGTTCGACAAGTTGTAGAACTGGAAGAACATTAGAAGATATAAAACCAGGGTTTTTTGTGTCTTTGAGTAGCTAGAAATTAGAGTTTATAATTTCTTAGCTAGGAATTAGAGTTTATAATTCCTCTAGAAATTAAAGTTTATAATTCCTTAGGTTACAGAGCTTTGTAATCGTTGTATTGTTTGAAGTTTAACACAAAGTGTTGTTCGAATTAATTATCATTATGTTTCAAACAAACAGAAACACATTATCTGTACATGTTTTTGAAGAATTCAGGAGGGTAGAATTCTAACAATTGGTATCAGAGCAGGTTATCTTTGAAGAGTATAATAACTCAAGATAAGATCATTATGAATTCTGCACCTCATCTTGGGCATGGTCAAGGGCAACAATCAATATACCACCATTATTTAATGGAGATTACTACTCTTGGTGAAAGACAAGGATGGAAGACTTCATTCAAGCGGAAGATTATGAACTATGGGTTAGAATTATTAATGGACCATTAACTCCTACTATTACTGATAGTGAAAGGAATAAAGTTCCTAAACCTACAGAAAAATACAGAAAAGCTGACTACAAGATGATAGGAAAGAATGCAAAAGCTAAGTGCATTCTCGTATATGGACTACGACCTGATGAATTTAACCGCATCTCGAGTTATACCTCTGCAAAACCAATATGGGACACTTTACAAAACGCTCACGAAGGTATAACTCAAGTTCGTAAATCCAAAATTGTCAGACTTTGTTCTGAATATGAAGCCTTCAAGATGAAATTCGGAGAATCACTTCAAGATATGATCACCAGATTTACTGTTGTTGTAAATGAGTTAATATCCTTGGGCAAATTATACACCGATGAGGAAAAAGTGGACAAAGTACTAAGGACTTTGCCTAAATCATGGAAAATAAAAGTTACTGCAATCAGAGAAGCCAAGGATCTAACCAATATGACTTTGGATGAATTAGTAGAAAATCTCAAAATTTATGAGATGAATGTTGACAAAAGAGGTGAAGGAAACAAAGAGAAAAATCTTTGATTTAAAGAAACTGAAAGTGATGAATCGGACATATATGATAATGATTTGACACTGATAAGTAGATACTTCAAGAAATTCTTCAAAAGGGGCTTAAATTCTTTTTTTAAAAAAGGTAACACACCAAAGAAAAGAATATAGAGAAACCACAAAGTGAGGATGCTTCAAGTGTGGAAAAATTGATCATCAAATTAAGAATTGTCCTACGTGGGAGGCAGAATGGAGAAAACAAAGAGCTGAAAAGGGAAAGAGAGAACTTTTAAACAAAAGAAAAAATAAAGAGGAGCGATGTATGCTTCGTGGGCAACAGGTTCAAAGAGATATGACGAAAATGATGAGGACCTCGCTTTGATGGCCATAGAAAAATCAGAAACTGAACCTTAATAAAACTCTGAAGGAATGGAGGTAAATCTTTTTGATTTAAAGGATAAGCTAGTAAAGTTCTCTAAGAAAAATCTATCCTTCTCACTTCCATGGAATCAATTCAAGAACTAGTTAAAACCAAGAATCAATGTCTTGCTTCCATGACTAGTTTAAAGTTTGAGTATATTGATCTTGAAAAAATTAATTGTGATCTCAAGAAAGAAAATCAGCTCTTAAAGGAACAAGTACAACAACTTGATTCCTGCACTTTGGATCTCAAATCTAAAATTTTGAAACAAAGTGTTACTGGGAATGAAAAAGAAAAAATTAGTGGTGACCAAATCAGATGTGACCGAGATCTAATGAGGTTAAACAATGAACTATCTTCTGAAAGGGAAAATTCAAAGAGAATTAATCTTGAATTATCTAGGATAAAAACTGATACAGAAAGGGCTAATAAATGGACAAAATCTTCCATGATAGTAACACATTTAGGTAACAATATCGGAACATAATAATTGGAATAGCGTATGAACAACCTATGATTGAAAATTCTTTTTTATGTATTATTTGTGGTAACTTAGGCCACTCTAAGGAAAATTGTCCGAAATACAGAGTTACTGTAGAAAATAAACCAAGAGAAACTTATAAAACTATTCAAAGGAAATCTAATCTGCCCAAGTGGGCTCATAGAGATCTTTATTCATCCTTTTTATCAATACAAAGGACCCAAGCTAGTCTAAGTTCCTAAATCTAACCTTTGAATTTGTATAAAAAGTGAGAGGAAGCAGGTAACATTCACGAATGAGCATGTTGCTTCAGATGCATGATTGAAACTAGAAGAAATTCCTCTCACTTGAAATAAAAAGGAATGGATGAATAACATTGACTGTGAAAAAAAATTGAAAAAAAAGAAGAAAAAGACTGAAGAAGCATGTGAATGAAACAGGTCCAACCTATACATTATCTAACAATTATGCGCACTAAGATGATCAATCAATCAAAAATATGATCAATCAAGGAAAACATTTTCAAAAGGAATAATTTGAAACTTGGGGATGATTAAGGTTACATGAGTATCCCTCAGTGGCTAATGAACATTGCGCATACTGCCCTCTAATCTTGAATTATATGCTCGGTTTTGTACATTAAGTTCTATGTCTCTATACCACTTTTAAAATCATGCTATTCATACACTATAACATTGTATTTTCATCTGGCATGGGAGAAAGGCTTAGCAAAAGTGAAACAAAATTCAGCATTATCCAGATATATAAGGTATGTTCACTACAATTATTCATGATTAAATATAAATTCAATGCACTTGAACCTATTTCTTCCACTTGTCCACCAAAACAAATATCTTCTTAAAAAGTCTTATTTCAATGTGATGGTCTATGGTTGAGATGAATTTGGTGGTAGACATCTCTACTTTGGTGCCTTATAAAATATAGATTGAGAAAGTAGAGTGTACTGATTTTTAGGGGGAATCATTTGTATTGGATAAAGTCTTGGAGGATTTACCTTATGAGGGGGAATATTTTGGGACCCTACACTTGAACAAAGTTCACTTGTTAGGCTCAAGTTGGGTGCATCTAATAAGGGGAAATTGATGGGAGACCCATCTGTCGAACCTAGTTTTTCTATTGGAAACCATATAAATTGGAATTTAGGATTGATATAAAAAAGTATCATAGTTGGTGCTGCACCTGATAGTACCACGTCCAGGGAACATATTGAGAGAACATGTTCCTTTACAATTGATATTCAAGAAAATTTGTTCCTCTCACTAACTCTATTGAAATTAAAGATGATTGAACTATTGTTTCTGCAGAGGGTACATTATTGATTGAACACGTTCCTTAAAGTGTTATAAAAATAGGAGAAAAAAGGGGAAATTGAGCGTACATAAACAAAGGCTACCTTTGAAATTGAGAAGGCTGCTAATTTTGTTAATCGAAAAGATATTTTAGCTGTTGAAAAATGACTTTTATTTATCCTCTCATGCCCGATCTTTTGATATTACCTAGCCACTCTAGCCTTTGACTTCCAATATTTTTTCTCATCACAAATGCTTATACTATCTTTAATTTTGATTACATTTGTGTTGTATATATTTCTTGATTAATGCTAATGTTGGGTTAGAGTTTCTGGATCATGTATATCTACTATGATTGTGCAAATGCTTTGTTATAGCTAACTAAGTTCTTGATTTTAAGTGTTTGTGTAGGTTATAGCCCTAGTGGCCATGAGTATCAAATTTGTTTCTCTTACTGTGGTGTATGCATTCACAGTGTTTTATGATGTCAAAAGGGGAAAGTGCATACTTGTGTAATATTTATAACCCAATTGGTCTAACTTGATCCTCTAATGTGTTTGTTTTGTGTATTGAGTTTTAAGAAACTGACACAATACATATTGATCTATTCACACAAGAAGCAATGGTTTGTCATCATCAAAAAGGGGGGAATTTGTTAGGTACACATGAATATGTATATTTTGAAGAATGACAAAGATTGCATCATGGAACGAGTTTAGCGGACGTGATCTGTGTAGATCACTGTTAAGAAGTCATCTGCCAAGAAACCGGGACGCAAGGCAAGCAAGGTTGCTGATGCTAAATGTTAGTACGTTCAATGCAATGTCATACAGTGTAATGCAATGCTATACAGTGTAGCTACAAATAATTGAATAGTTTGGCATACGTTCAATGAAATGCAACACAGTGTAGCTACAAAGGCATGAATAGTTTGTCAATTCAAAAATGGGGAATTTGTTGGACGTTAGAAGTGCTAATTATTTTTTAAGATTACCAAAGTACGTAGAATAGGTTGTGCTGCTAACATGATAGGTTGTGCTAACGCGATACAAAAAGAGTTTAAGCCAAGTCAATGACGAAATAAGTTTCAATAGATTTTTTTTTATTTAAGGAAAATAATATTTTCTTACCTAATCAAGGAAAACATGTTTTCTTATTTAATAAAATAAACTGTTGGAAAGGTTTGTGGAAGTATGTCAACTAATCCAAGTCGATTTCAACAAGTTTGTTAAAATCAAGTTCAACAAAGATTTGTTGAAGAAGATTATGTTGTAGCAGTAATATGGCAAAGTTAAGAAGTTGAAGATACGACACCTAAACTAAGTCGAAGACAAAGTTCGAGTCGAGTTTGGTTTATAGAAGTTTAGTCGCGTTTTGTTGTCTCTTTAAGGACGAAGTCACTTCGGAGAAGGAATCCTATATAGACAAGATTTTCTGGAGGCGGCATAATCTAAAAGGAAAAAAAACGTGAGTTTTATAGAGGCAAAGACAAGAAGAAGTTCAAGTTCAGTTCAACAAGGATTTGTAGAGGCAAAGACAAAGTTGAATCAAACAAGGACTTGCTGAATTTCTGATGTATAAATAGGGAACAATTTTTTTCATCAGAAAAATGGCGCACTTACATAGAGAGATAATCAAAACACTATGGGGAGTGTTGCGAGTTAAGTGAGAAGGTCTAAGATTTTATTCAAGTCTTATTTAGAATCTGAGTTTTGTGAGTAGGAGTTGTTCAACAAGTTGTAGAAATTGAAGAATATTAGAAGATATAAAACCGGGGGTTTTTGTGTCTTTGGGTAGCTAGAAATTAGAGTTTATAATTTCTTAGCTAGGAATTAGAGTTTATAATTCCTCTAGGAATTAGAGTTTATAATTCCTTAGGTTAAAGAGCTTTGTAATCGTTGTATTGTTTTGAAGTTTATAAATAATACAAACTGTTGTTTGAATTGATTATCGTTAAGTTTCAAACAAACAGAAACACGTTGTCTATAGTGTTCCTTTGAAAAATTTAGGAGGCTAGAATTCCAACAACGTTATATGATGAAAATGTTATGATTTACTTTTAAAAAATATTATTTTTTGGTTAAAAATAGTGAAAAAATGACTAAGTTTCGGAAAATCAATTAATATTATGATTTAAGAAAAATCGACTTCCAAATAACGGAGTCACCGCTTGATTTTTGATAAAATCAAGAAAAATTTTAAAAATTTCAAAGATTTAAAAACAGATAAAAATCTATTGAAAAAGGTTCGAAGTTCAAATGTACATCCCGAGAAGGTGTTAGGCCCTCGGGATGCCCGCTAACTTGCGGTTGACCGGCGATTTGACTAAATGACTTTTAAAATAAATTATAAAATTTTAAATAAGTAAAGAGAAAATTTGTTTTAATATATATTCCATTTTTTATTTTTTCTAAAGGAAAATATTTAGAGGAAGATAACTTAAGGGAAATAACCTAAATGTTGACAAAAAGCCAATAAAATAAAATAAGTAAGTAAAATAGTAGTAAAGTTTATAATTAAATAAATAGTAAAAAAAAAATGGCTGCTCTTTAGTAGATTAGTAAAATTCCACCAAATATTAGTTAATTCAAACAATAAATAAATAAAGAAGGGAGAGAAGAGAACATTTGATTTGGGCCAAATACCCAAATTCATTAAATTTGGGCTTTGGCCCATCTGTCTTATACTAATTTTCAAAATATGGGCTTGGGCCCCTTTAACAAATCCCTCAAATTAAAACCTGCAAAATATATTGGTCTTTGGGCCTATTAAAAAATTTGGAAAAAATAACTTAAATACACAACTATAAGTTTTGTATTCTCTATTTTTCCTTTTTTTAAAAAAATATTACATAATTCTTTTTTTTTAATTTAGTAGAAGTGTATAGATACATAACATTCTCTCTCCTATAATTCACAATTCCCCAATATAATGCCTATTTTTTCTCCACTAAAACACTCAATCTTCTAAATCAGTTTTTGGATTTTGAATTATTAATTTTAATTAAAACACTCAATTTTGAAATTTTGAATTTCAAAATTCAAAAAATTTAAAATTTCAAAAAACTGGACAATTGCTCTCCCGTTCTTATTATTCTTCTTACTCCATCATCGTCTTTAGTTATTCTTCTTAACACATCATCTGTTATTGGTTTCTTTTTTTTTATTCTTGTTTATTGATTTGTTACATCAGCCGTATTTAGTTCTTCCTTTTCTTATTACTCCATCATTAGTTCTTCTTTTCTTCCTTTTTTTGTTTTGGTTAACTGTTCTATTACATCATAGTAATGGATCCTTTAATTAATAGAAGAATTTATGATTCTGACGATGAAAATTGGAAAGAAAATAGAAAAATCAAAAAATTATGAAAATTATTATCATGTATCAGACAATAGGTTTAATACATAAGTACTAAGTGGATTATAATGTTTAGTTTATGCTTTGATACATGAATTAGATGTGTATCATATGATTTCCTATGTATCAAGGGTTTTTGAAATTTTTTATCATGTATCAGTGAATAATTTCAATAACTGCGCCATCAAGTGTGCTTGCTGATACATTTTGAATCAGTGTGTATAGTGTTTTAGACGATGCATTGATACATGAATTTGTTGTGTATCATATTATTTTCTATGTATCATGAGGTTTTGAAAATTGTTATAATGTATCATTCAATAAGTTTAATAACTGCGCCATCAACTGTGCTTGATGATACATATGGAATCAGTGTGTATAGTGTTTAGTCATACACTGATACATAAATTAGATATGTATCACATGTTTTTCATCAATTATATCTCTTAGAGTATAAATTCGTTTATGATTGACCAATTTTGGAGCAGTAACTCCACTTACAAATCCGATTGTTGCTTGGACTTTGGTTAATACCCTCTCCCTCATCGGACACGTATGTTCACTATTGAAACTTCTAACAATGAATATATCAGATTTTTTCCTGCAGGACGCCTTCATAGTCCAACCACATTTGTCTGAAAAGCATACCAACACATAACTGCGTATATTTTTTAAGCATATTAATACTTATAGCAATTGCATCATATAATATATTCAACAATAATGTTTAAAGTAATCAAACAATGAATTACACAAAAAGTATCAACCAGTTTTTAAATGGTGATACATTAATGAAAAGTAACTACTAGTTGTGATATGCTTGTTTAAATTGATACAGTCCTTACTATATCAGCAGTAGTATATTAAAGTATCAAAATAGTTATTTAAATGTATCAAAACAAATTACTGAAATGGTGATACATTAAAATATCAAAGAGATGATATAATTTTTTATTGTCAAAATTTGAAATTATTATCCAATTACGTGCTGAATTAATGCTGATTAATGATCTGTTACTGTAAATTAAGCTGTTTTAGTTAACAAGTTTAAATGTTCCATTTTTCCCCATTTTATTCTTAACAGTTTTAAGTTACCGTGTATCATTTACCATGTATCACTAGAGTCTAAAGTATCACGGCACAATAATTTTAAGGAATTTTTAGTAAATATTAAATTTATCGGGACAGAGTGTAATTATTGAATTACGCTATGGGATTCCTTAAATTTTTACAAAAATTTTTGCTGAAAGGGCCCTGGCCCATTTTCCTGAAAAAAGAAATAGGGTATACAAATGATGTAGATTGTTGTGTACGGTGTATATCCAGTTCCGTTTTGGACCTTTTGAGCCTTGTAATTTGTTTGAATACGAATTTTCGTGATTCCACCTGTATTTTCCATATTAGTTCGGCGTATTTGTACCTGTACAATTTTATACTGTTTTAACATTTGTATATCGCTGCCCAAATGATGTATACCAATGTATACGGGCTATATCCTATGCACATATTTCATTCACTATTCCTGTATTTTACTTGAAATCGGCGTCCCTGTACGTTAAACCTGCAATTTGCATTTTTTACACCTATTTGGTATAGCGTGTCTGTATATCAGTGTATACGGATGATATATCAGCCTGTTTTTCAACTTTAGAAAGTTGAAAGTTCCTTTTCAGAAGCATATTTTCACTTCTATCAATCCAAATTTCAAATTTGGCCTCCTGTGCACATTTCAACCTGTATATCGGTGTATAAAATATGTATATAGCTGGTAGACAGCTTCTCAATATCTGCAAATTTAATTTTCAGCACTGCATCTGCTGGTTTCGCAACCTGTACGCCAGTTATGAGGGGGGGTCTACGACTCAAAGAAGATGTTTTGAGCCTTTATGACTCAATGAGGAAGTGCAACAAGATGGATTAAAGTTAATGAGGACTCGAGGAGAATTTCCCATGCAATAAAACAAACAAAAGGAGAATTAGCACCTTAATCAAATGACTTGAACAAAACAAAATCTCAATATATATATCCCATATGAAAGCAAAACAGGGGACTATGGAGCACTAAACAAGTGTTCAAAAGAATAAAGCAAAGCCATCATCCATCAAGATTATTAGTGATAATTTAAGGCTATATAAACCATTTCAAACCCAAAGAAAACCATGTGACAGTGAGCACCAAACAGACTGCAGATCAAACACAGAGGGGCATTGATCCCTTTCCATCGTTCAAGCCACTGAACACATATAAAGGGCATATACGCGGAAACCGATCGATAACCAAAATCACGATAAAGAGAATGCTTAGCTGTAGGACAAAGAGTGAAATCCTCCTCCAAGATAGCCACAACTCGAACATGTAAATGCTTCTACCCCTATACGACAACTAAGAATACGATAAAGAAAGAATCACCGACATATATTAGAAGTAAAAAAAAAGCTCGATTAGGAGAGGTTCAAGCAAAGAAGGGCTACAGATACAAGGCCATTAAACTTTACTATAGCATTCTTAAGCAAATATAAAGGCTATTCGACAAACAATACGAGAAACTCGTTCGAACTTACACATTCACAAACAAATATTATTGAAGGAACTAGAGTGTCTATAGATCAAAACAAACATTATACTACCTACAAGCTCGTCCAGGCCTAAACGAACAGCTCGAGCGAAGTGAACAACATGAATAAACTTAAGACGAGATGATCGAAACAAGAGAAGACTATACTTCAAACATACACCTACATTCCAGCTTCATAACTGGCAGCAACCATACAAATTACTAAAGCACCAGAAGAAACCATTTCAAAACACACAAAAAAAAAAGAGAAAATCGTAAAAAGCAGGAGGGGTTACCTGTTTTAGAGCAGCCAACTGGAACAGCAAATAACGCTGAGGTCTTCTACCACAACACTCAAACTCGAAAGGCGATATAGAACTCCTTGTAGGTAGAGATAGGACAGTGACGAACGTCTATATGGTTTCAAGAAACTATCTCAAAATACTTATATATAGCGATATGGCTGGAAACTTGTAGCGATATTCCTCTGTAACACCTTTCTCTTTACTCTCTTTTTATCTATATTTTCTTTCTTTCCCTGTTACTTTCCCCTTTTTTCTATCTGTTTCAACTGAAGGGAGAGTATCCTTTTTATAGGGGGGTCGGCAGAAGAAGAAACGAAGAAGGAAAAAGATCAAAAAAACGAGGGAAGAATCGTATTTCCCCTTCTTCCTCTTCGCCGTTGAGGAGGGACTGCTCACGCGCCTAAAGAATGAGGGAAATACGTAGGGAAAGGGATCGAACACGCGCGAAGAGGAGGGAGGGTGAGGATCGTCCAGCGCTACAACTGGAGATCTTTGGCGAAGAGGAAGAAGGGGAAATTAGGTCGGGGACGGGTCGAAGGGAGGGGAAGGGAATTGGGTTGGGAATTAAATATGGTGGGTCGGGGAGGAAGAATGGGCTGGGAGAAGAGGAAATAAAAATGGGCCTGGAAGGGAATGTAATTGGGCCTGGGGCGGCTGCTGGGTTTTTTTAGGGAAATTGGATGGGCTGCTGGAATTGAAAATGGGCTGGGAAGGAAGGATGGGTAATGGGCCCAAAGTTGAGTTAAGTTGGAAGATGGGTTAAATTTAATAAATATCCAAATTGAGTTAATATAGTAAATTCGGCTAAACCTTAAATAAACGAATTAGTATTAATTAATCAGAGAGCTTCTTTATTTGTGATATCATTATTTTAATTGTAAAATAGTGATTCAAAGTATAACCATAATTTAAACTAAATTAGTTTAATAAAATGCTTTACCAAAATTAAAATATTTTGAGAAATAATCGTAAAATATACCAATTATATACATAATCATGTAAAATATATATGTTATCTAAAAATTATAAGAAAATGGCAAAAATATCCAAAATAATGTGAAATTCATATATTATTACTATTTTTTCACACAAAATTTATAAAACTAATTATTTTAAATTGCTTGGAAAATTTAAGAAGTCCGAGAATTATTTATACCGAGGAGGATCGAAATTGGGTGTCAACAGTATGGTGGCTGATTTCATTATTTATGGATTCTCAAATTTGGGTATTTGTTTTTCTCCAAATAATACTTTAGTTGTTTGTGAAATATCTTGTATGTCTTGAAACTAATTAATACCTGTACCTGCACAAGTGAAGGTATAGTTAGTGAAAAAATCTATCAACTTATTCCCCTCTTTTTATGCATGAGTTATTTCCACATGCTAATTGTTCATCATATTTTGAATAGCCCTCACATTCACAAAAGGTACCTTCGATATACCATTTAGGATCTTCATAGTTAATGAATCAGATTCCATGATTATATTGGTGTCAATCCATTAGCTAGACAATACTCCAAGCCACTCTCAATAACCTTGATTTCAGCCTCAATAGCTAAACAATCTTTCAAATTTCTGGCTTCAGCATTATAAAATCTCCATTTAAGTTTCTGATACAGAATGCAAGGTTTCCCCTACTAGCCCCATTAGTATTACATTTGAAACAATCACTAAATGGCGCTTTTCATATCACTATTTTGCTGCAAATTAATGGCATGTACTCCTCTAGATATTTAACCATTCCTGACCATGTGTTAGGAACGTACACTACTCATCCATGAGAACTTAGTCTTTACAAACCAAATCGATTGTCTTGTGATTCTCAGAATCATTGCTTTGATGGTCATATTACTTCCATCCAAAGCCCTACAAGCATCTTGTATAATACAGGGTGAAAAATGGTATACGCGGGTATAATTTGATTCAAGATTATTTTAGGACAACTCCATATAGTAGGACAACATTAGAGATGTCGAAATAGGAGATACCTAGATCTTCTCTGTTGCACCAACATTTTCAAAAATAACAACAAATACATTGCTTGCACTATTCTAACAAGGACTAGGAGTTCAAATCTATTGAGGTACTTGCAGATGGGGTTCTTGCCTTCAACTTTTTCACTTCGTGTACCCTGGTATATAACATTTATTTTTGTTTCAATGACATTAGTGTTATTTTCAATGTTGTCTTTTCTTTTTTGCGTAAGAGAATATCTCTTTTGTGGTTTATATTTTGCTTTTTGCAGTTTGGAAGAGCTATAACGTACACCTTGAAGTTTCATAAAACATTTTCACCTGAAAAAATTCATACACTCCATTATTAAATTTGTTTTCTGGATGTTCTGCTGCTAATGTTTATTCCGAACTATATTTTTTGTTGGATATTCTATATATTCTATATACATGTCATATTTATGTATGATTTCCATGATGCACAACTCGTGTTTCACAATATGTATAAAGCAAATGAATAATATTTTTTTCTTGTTTATTTTCTTTTATCCTCCTCTTCGATATCTTCCTCCTGCTTTTTCAATTGAATAAACAAGCGATGATTGTCATCGAAAAGTCTGTGAAATAATTGTAGGTACAACAACAAATAGAAATGAAGAAAAATATGAAAAGTAGTTGTTGTTTTTTCACTAAAGAAATTAGGATGACAAATTGAAATTGATTTTCTATTACTGTATTAATTCTTAAATGTAGAAAGTGAATCACTTTAGTATGAGATGCAATACACATTAGGTGTGGTAATAAACCTTTGGCTTGGTTTGTCAACCTTCAAACCCCCCCCCCCCACCCCCCAAAAAATAAAATAAAATAATAATTTAAGTTTTGCTTTGAGAAATATTGTAAACTTCAAAATTTTCATTTTTTCGCTCCTACCCTCGACCTCTCCCCTCCCCCCCTTCCAAAAAAATCAATATTGTTTTTTTTTTTTAAAAAAATTAACTTCAATTTTTTATTTTTCTACTAAGTAAAAAATAAAAGATATTTTTCAAAAATATTTTTCATTCAAAAACTAAGGAATAAAGTATTTTCTAGTCACCAATGAAACATCAAAAAGTAAGTCAAATATCTACTTGTTTTCCAGAAAAATATTTTTTAGGAAAATATTTTCCATAAAAAACATTTTCCTTTTTACCAAACACACCCTATATAGCTAGGGTAAGATAAAATACTTGAACTCAGTTAAAGGTCAGTTCGGTCATTCTTCAACTTAGAGCTGATCCTTTTTCTTTTCTACATCTTCTAACGCCGCCTCAATCTGTCTTTCTCTTCCTTTTCTCTTCTTCCCAGCTTTGCCGCTTTCTGTTATCCTCGGCTTCGTCGTTCTGTCCAGGTGACCATGCTTTTTCACTTGTATTGATTTTGATTCCTTAGTTGTGCTTCTGTTAATTGATTTTGCGATATTTGGTGCTTGATTTGTATTCCACAATTTCTTTGGGACCTCTTCTAAATCAAAGAATTTGGGTAGTTCTTTTTGGTGTAATCGATGAGAGCTTCTGCTAGTTTACGAATATCATAGTCATCACTGTTGATCTGGCTTAGTAGTTTGATGACTGGATACGATTTGGGTCTGAAGAGAATTTTTGTTGATTTGGGGTTTCCATTGAAATAGAGCTTGTCAAAAAAGAAGAAAGTTAGTTTTTCTTGTTAGACGGAATCTGTGGTTTAAATAAATTTGTTCATAGCTACAATAACTGAAAACAGGCAAAAATAGTTAAGGAAGACATATACCTGTTTCAAATGGAAAACCGCATCAAAATCGTTGAATTATGTACCTTCTTTGTGTTCTTAAATTTGGAATAGGCGAGAAAATGAGATGGGGCAAAGATTATGTACTATAAATCAAATATTCGCCCATAAATTGAGAGCTCTGATAGTCGTCCAACTAACTTGTAAGATTTATCATGTCGCGTAGGACAATTATACATTTTAGGACTAACAATTTTCCACATACTTCACTTTACAGGTGATTCCTTATCTTCTTACTTTCGCCACCAAACGTTACCTTCTTAATTAGGTGCTTCGGGGAAATTTGGAGCCACCTATTACCTTAGGTGAGCATACTCCACAATGACGTTTTCCGTTATTTTGTTCCTTAACTATACTTCGGTAATTTTATTCTGTCATTCTTTTTGGATTTGTTTGTATCCACAGATTTTGCGAGTTTCTTCACTCCTCCTGTTTGAGCCGCTATTAGGCTCAACATTCAGCACATGTAGAGAGCAACACAATGTCACTCCTGAGGTCATTTCTATCCAAAACTTGACATCCAAAACATGTACAGAACAACACCGTGTCACTTCTGAGGTTGTTACAAAGAAAGGTTGGTATTCATTTTATGCGACAATAATTTATCGTATTGCTGCATTGGAATGTTAGACTATACTAAGTTTTGACAGTACTTATAACATATAGGTCGGTTAAACAAAAACTCCCATAAAAAATTTAATGCTAATCGATCTACTTATGCATGCTTAAAAGATGTTCCCAATTGTAAGCTTTGCAATGCAAAAAGATTTTAATATGAATCGCCTAACTTTTTTTGTGGTAATGGCTTAATTAAGTTAGTTTCATACCAACTACCTGATCACTTGTCCCATCTATATTTGGGAAATACTAAAGAATCTATGCACTTTCAAACATACATTAGAACCTATAATAATATGCTTGCGTTCATCTCAATTGGCGTAACCTATGACAAAGCTTTAGCTAAGAGATGACATGGTATATAAAAATTTCGCGTGCAAGGATAAATGTATCGATTTATACCTGATTTACTCTCCTCCACTAAAAACCAAAGAACCTGCAACTATACTTTTATGATAATGAAAGTGAACTAGCAAAAAGGATGGCCTATTCAACTCATATTAGTGAATCAATTGTCAGGAAACTTATAAATTTTTTTTTGATAAAGTTAAGTTTTATCCATCAGCGATGAGGGTATGCTAGCAACTATCAAAAGATTTATATCAGTGACTCAAGAAATTGCTACTAAGTTTATAAAGAAGAGAAGAAATTTAAATCTGTCCAGCATCCTCTATACCCTCCTCATTATACCGAAAACAGAAGGTCTTCATACAACGCCATTTGATATTTTTTATTGATTCTACAGTATTTCCCATACACCTCTTGTTTCTTTCTCTCCAAATAGTCCACCATATACAAGATAGTATCATGTTCCACCATTTCTTCTGGATCTTACTTTCCCCTCTTCTCACCCAGCAACTGAGAAGGTCTGCAATGTGTTCTGCTTAGAAAAATGGCCCATAATTGAGCAGTGACTTTGAAATGGAGGAATAGATGGCTATTAGTCTCATTATACACTGAGCACCATGAAGATATTTCAAAGCCTACTCTTTGCAACTTCTCAAGAGTTAGGCATGCCCTTCTAGCCACTATCCATGAGAAACACCTCACTTTAGTTGGCACTTTATTTTTCCATACCTTACTCCATGGTCCAAAGAGCTCCCCTAGAAGTTCCTTCACTTCCCTATTGTAATATTTGCTGATTGACAGCATACCATCATGATTGTGTTTCCAAATCATTGTATCAACTTCCAGATTTGTGCCCTTGAAATCATCTAGTGTTTGTAGCATCTTGGCTACTCTCCCATCTCCTAGTCATTTAGTAACCTTCTGAAATTCCACCCCAGACCAACCTCATTTACCATTGCATCTAGAGACAAGCTGAGGATATATATGTTCGTAGGAAGACATCAAGGAAACCTGACTAATCCAATGATCTTACCGAAAAAGAATCCTGGTCCTATTCCCCACTTTTTATCTAATATTGTGTTGTAGTTGGCCCCATAAATTTTTGATAGTTCACAACACCGAGACACCATACGAGATACTAATCCAGTGATTTTTCCAGAAAAGAACCCTGGTCCCATTCCCCACTTTGTATGTGATAGTTCTCCACACTGAGACACCATACGAGATATTCAATAACTCTGCTTAATGATGATGCCATTTTCATTTTTACCAATGCACTATGCCACACCTAACGGTAGTTTATCCACATTTTCATTCTTCCGGTACCATATTAGAGATAATCAGTGAACTTCCTTACATATAAAACTGACACAAAAGTACAACTTAATCAACATTTGCAGGCCATAATTGGAATTAAATAAGAACCGAATAGAAGTTTATTTATATAGTTCACTAATCAACACACTTGTAACTAAATAAAAATATACTTTTTCAACCTTACAACTACCAACCATAAGCATAAGGCGATAAAAGAATATAAGTATCCTACATTCAATGAACACACATAACTACATATACAGAACATACCAACATGTGCAGATATAAGACAATTTTCCAATAAACCCACTAAGGAACAAGAACCTCTTTTTTTCTTATTCTTAGTATAGGTTATTCGTATGAACATATGTTATGATCATTATGCAACTTTAGCACCGCTTTTAAATACTAGAGATAGTAAGTGATCAAATAGGGAAAAAGATGAAGACTCTCAATCAAAACTTACACAAAAGTACAACTAAATCAATATTACCAGGCCATAATTGGATTTAAATAAGAACCAAATAGAAGTTTATTTATAAAATTGTAGAACTAGCACAAGAAATTTTTGAATTCTAGAAAATCTAAGAAAGCACATAACTCGGTGCTTACTATCTTCATATAAAACCTTAAACATATGCATATAATTTAAACGACAGTTACACTTGCTTGAACCTTCGAAAACAAGGTATGTGGTAAAATCTAGAGAAGTAACTATGCTCGATGGAAGCAGTGAACACGGTATCAAGGGAAGTTAGTGACACAGCCAAATAAATTCATCTATATATACTAGGCAATTAAAGGCCCGATTACGGCCCCAATATTACAATCTTATATATGTTTATAATAGAAATTTGATTAGCCTTTGAAAGAAAGATTATTATGATACTTTCAAATAAGCATGATGGTAAATTATAATAAAACACAATAGGTGTTAAAAAAATAAAAATAATGACCTACTTGATGAAAATTAGAATGAATCATCTCATTCTTTGCAAAGTGGTAAAATGATGAAAAAATTTATGACTTTGTCTTGTCTTAATATTTATTAGAATCAGGAGAACAATTTAGTATAATAAAGAAAGAATTTTTTAGAATAATTAATATATATGATGAATAAATGTTTTATCTCAAATGGATTAGAATTTAAAAATATTAACAAAAGTTGATATAATATATACAACAATAATTTAACATGAGGTAGTTAATATTATAATTTATATAACTTGCTTAAAATTATTTTAACTAATGATAAACTAATAGTAATAAATAAGTATATGTTTTTCAATAAATTATATAATGAACTATATGTTATGTAAAGTTTTTGGATTAAACGTAAAACGAGACATCCAAGTAAATTAGATATTTCAAAAATTATCTTTGCAATTTTTTTTTAAAAAACACTATGAAGTTGAAAAGTCTAAAGGAAACCAAATGAAAGGACACAACATGCGACGAAATTATTGAAAATTTTGTTCTTGCAGAGCTTGCTTAGTGGTTGCATTCCTTTTGGATTAGGCATTTTGAGAAACATAATTGTGATTGACATTGAATTTAACATGTTAACTAATTCGTTAGGGTGTTTAAACAGTGTGGAACCGTTGAATTTTGCTGAAAATTGGCTATATGGACAAGTCCTAGAAGTGATACGTCAACTAAGAAATATTGAATTTTACTTTTGTCTTATAATTATTTTACGAAGGTAGGGTAATTATATGCAATTGATAAAAAATGAAGTTCTTCATATTGGAAAAAAACTGCATTAATGGTCTTCCTAATAAGAGATATATGCTAGAGTGTATATTATTTAAGAGACAAATTAGAAATAAAGGGCGAGAAATTCATTGGTATAAAACATGAGAGGGAGAGAACTGAGAAGTGAATAAAATGAAGAATGAGGTAGTGTCTGTTTATTTGTGCCATAGACTTAGTTCTAGAAAAATCTTATAATTTATAGTTTCTAGAGAAGTCATGTAACTCGTGAAGGAAATTTACCCACTTAAAGAAAATATTTTGACAAGTTTAAAAGTACAATTCGTAGAAGTTTAAAATGAAATCTATATGAAATGACCATATTACCCTTTATTGTCAACAACTTTACAGTTCTATATAATAGAATTCTAAATATTTTGTGCACAAAATTTAACTAAAACGACTTCAACTAAGATTTTTTAAAATAAAAGGAATAATATTTTTTCATGACCAAACAACACTAAAAAAAGGAAATGATTAAAAGCCCGCATATTTGATTTTTTTGTATGAAAATATTTCATTACAAAATTAAAAATTCAAAAATAAAAAGAATTTTCTTTAAAATGTATCTACTTGAATGTATAGATTATTAGTAAATCAATAAATGGGGTCCATGTACCTTTTCAATGATTCCTTTTACTCCTCCCAATGTATTGGTACACATGTGGCTATTACAATCCACAACTATTGACTCAGCGGCAGATACATAGGGAATTACATAAAGTTTGGTTGGTTGTTTTGGAAATTTTAATACTTTATGCACAACGTAGAATTAAACTGAGTTTTTTTTGATTGACAAAAATACCCTTGATCGTTCTCTCTTTACCTTTTTATATGATAAATATAATAATAGTAAAAGGCCTGTGATACGGGCTCATTATAACAAACTATTAGCTGTTATTAACAAATATGAAAAGGTATTTTAATAACATTATTACCATCTTTAATTAACACTGATTTTAGTGCAAAATTTAGTATAAATAAAATAATAAAATAACTATCAAAGAATATAGTGCATCGAATTAAGTGATATTGCTCTTCTCTTAATCAAATATCTTGATTTTGAGTTTGGGATATGAAAAAAGATCTTAATAGGGAACACTATATCCAAATATGCCTTATTTCGACGCAAAGTATAATTAATCGAACTTTCATTTGAATATCACATAATTATTAAAATTACTATTAGCAATATCCTATTTTTGTCATCTCTTTCTCAATAGTAACCAACTTAAATTTATTTACTTCTCTAACCAATGTATTGATTTTATGGGTTTCAATTCTTAACATCTTATTTGAGACAAAAGAAAAGCAATATTAAGTAAATGAAGTACATAATCTACTATAATTAAATAAATTTTAATTTGATTAATTTTAAAATATAAAACATTTTAACATCAAAATATTCTTATTATCAATGTACGTAAATTGAACCGGAAAAAATTATTATTTCTCTTCAATATTTGATTCGCAAAATTTTAAAACTTTAACCAAAGAACTATTATTATAAATTTAGTAAGTCTCTTAGTTTACTTTAATCTCATTTAGTTTATCTCTCTCTCTCTATCTATCTATTTATTTATTATTTTTTATTTTTATGCTCCCTAATTAATTTTTTTTAACTTTCATTTGATATATTTTAAATCATATTTATTTTAGTGCAAAAAGAAAAAGGTGTTAATGAAACATAATAAAATAATAAGTACTCTTGTGAAAAAATGGGTCCCACAATTTTAGATAGACACATGATCACCGTAATTACACTTTTATATTACCCTCGAAAATGAGATTATTTACAACCTTGCCATTGGTCTTCCCTCACTTCACTCGTCTATAAAATAATAATAATAATAATATAATAGAAATCACATTTGACTATTCAAATTGACCCAAACATCCACAAAATAGTCACCATGAGCCTCCATCAGCTTGCCAAGATTTTACATTAAAGAAAATGAATGAATGGTCAATTGACATATTTGTTATTTCATCAAGTACAACCGTTGCGGAAATTGCTGAATTGAAAAAAAAAACTGAAAAAAAGTTCTAGACCTTAATATACATCCATATTAACCAACTTGAATACCAATATCCCAAAAATAATTATACATCCAGATTAACCAAAGAAATTTTCAGTTTTATG